>CAUYPK010118412.1:0-15605 GCA_963574355.1 Loris lydekkerianus
CTCAATGACCAGCGGAAAAAGGACATTCTCTGTGACGTGACTTTGATCGTGGAGAGGAAGGAGTTCCGGGCCCACCGGGCTGTGCTGGCTGCATGCAGTGAATACTTCTGGCAGGCGCTGGTTGGACAGACAAAAAATGACTTGGTGGTCAGCTTGCCTGAGGAGGTACTGTAATTTAGTTTGTTTGTGTGGTCATTAATGGATGATATAGAGATTTTAAAAAATAATCAAGAAGAAATATTAGACATTAAAAACATTACAGAAATAATGATTTTGTTGGGCTCATATATAGAAAGGACACTTTTGAAGAAAAAAGTCTCTGACCTTGAGGCTATTGTAACAGATACTTCCAAATCTGAAAAACAGAAAGAAAAAGAGACTAGGGGGCAGGGGAATAGAACTGTGAAACAACTACAAAATATATATGTCCTATCTATAATGAAAATAAAAGAAGAAGAAAGAAAGAAGAAAAGAAATATTTCCAGCAATAGTGACTGAGAATTTCCCCCAATTAATGTCAGACACTAAACCAAAGATCCTGGAAGCTCAGAGAATCCCAAACAGGATGAAAACCAAAAATCTACAAACAAATAAATAAATGGCCATGCTTATGTATGTCATGTTTGAATTGAAAATCAAAGATAAAGAAAAATTCTAGAAAAAGAGTCAGAGTAAAAAAAAAAAAAAAAAAAAAACTTACTGATAGAGGAGAATGGATAAGAATTACAACTGAGTTATGTTCAGAAACCACGCAAGCAAAGAGAACCTGGAATGAAATATTTAAATTGTTGACAGAAAACCAAAAAATACCTTGTATTTTCACCTCTGTAAAATTATTTTTCAAATGTGAAAGAGAAATAGACCCTTTCAGGGAAACAAAATTGAAGAAAATTTTTACTAGTAGATCTACCTTATAAGAAGTTTTAAAGGAAGTTTTTCAGAGAAAGGGAAAATGACATAGGTTAAAAACTAAAATCTACAAAAAGAAAAGCAAATTCTTAGGTGATATAATGGACAATTTATCAAAAATGTATTCAGTTATGTATGTTTTTGTATATCTACACACATATATTTAATATGCTTAGAAACGCTGATCTGTAAGTAAAATGAATGTCAGCAATGATATAAAGGATAAAAGAAAAATAAAATCATTTAGTAATTAAAAGATTCTTTTTGGCCAGTTGCTGTGGCTCACACCTGTTAATTTAGCTTTCTGGGAGTCAAAGGAGGGGGGATTGCTTGAGCGCAAGAGATTGAGACTGAGCAAGTGTGGGAGAAGCCTGTATCTACAAAAAATAAAAAAATAAAAATTAGCTGGGCATGGAAGCATACACCTGTGGTCCCAGCTACTTGGGAGGCTGAGGCAGGAGGATCACTTGAGCCCAGCAGTTTGAGGTTGCTGTGAGCTGTCATGATGCCACTGTACTCTAGCCTGGGCAATAGTGTGAGACTCTGTCTCAGAAAAAAAAAAAAAAAAAAAGTCCTTTTTAGTACCCTCAAGTGTAGTGTACAGTGCTATTTGAAAGGGGGCTTGAATTACATGCAAATTCATATTGAAATAGCTAGCAAACCCACTGCAAACAATTTAAAAACTATATAATCAGTATAGGAAGTGGAATTATCTTAAATGTTCAATGAAAACCAGAAAAGAGTCTGGGCATGGTGTCTCATGCCTGTAACCCTAGCACGCTAGCAGGCCAATGCAGGTGTATTGCTTGAGCTCATGAGTTTGAGATCAGCCTGAACAAGAGTGAGACCCTATCTCTAAAAATAGTCAGGCGCTGTAACAGGCGCCTCTAGTCCTAGCTAGTCAGGAGACTGAGGTGAGAGGATCTCTTAAGTCCAAGAGTCTGAGGATGCTGTGAGCTATGTAGCCACAGCACCGTGCCCATGCCACAGCACCGTGCCCATGGCAACAAAGTGAGACTCTATCTCAAAAAAAAAAAAAAGAAAGAAAGAGAGAGAGAGAGAAATCCACAAAAGACAGAAATAGTATGAGAAATAAAAATAAGAATGAAGAACAAGGATGACAAAAAACAAATAGCAACAAATATGATAGGTATTAGTTCAACTATGTTAATAATTACACAGCAACAGTCTAAAAACACTAATTAAAAGAATGAGATTGATCAATGGGGATCAAAATCTAAGACCCAATTATATGTTACTCATAATAAACCCACTTTAAATGTAAAAACACATATGGATTAAAAGCAAATGGATGGGTAAATACATACCACGAGAGTAGTAATACAAAGAAAGTGGGAGTAGATGTACTAATTTCAGACAGAACTAACTAAAGAGCAAGGAGTGTTAACAGACATAAAAAGGGGCATTACAAATTAATAAAAAGGATGATAGCACAATGAGACTTTATAATCATTAACGCAGATGTGCCTTACAAAAATTTACCAAAATATAGTGTGTTGAGACAATCACTGATAGAATTTCAAGGAGAAAGAGATGAATTCCTGCTTATAGTTGAAGACCTTAACATCCTTGTCTCATAAATAGTTCCAAAAGAGAAAAAGTAACTGTGGACATGTTGTACTCAAGAGTGCTATCAATCAACTAGTTTTAACTGACATCTGTAGACCGCTGTATCCAAAAACAGTAAACTACACATTCTTCACAACCTCCCATGGAGCAGTAATTCTGATGGGCCACATTCTGGGCCATAAAACACTCCATAATGATTTAAAAATAATAGAAATCATACAATAGCTGCTCTCAGATAACAATGGAATGAAACTAGAAATCAATAACAGAAAGTGGAAAATCTCACAATATTTAGAGATTAGTCAACACACTTCTGAATAATGCATAGGTCAAAAGAGAAATACCAAGAAAAATCTAAAAATATTTTGAAATAAAAGAAAGTAAAATACTGCTTATCAAAATTTGTGAAAAGCAGAAAGCAGCACTTTGAAAGAAATGTACAGCATAGAATGCATAGACCAGAAAAGGAAGTTTAAAAAGGTGTGATCTAAGGTTCCACCTTAGGAAACTATCAAAATAAAAGCAAGTTAAATCTTACATAGAAAATATGAAGCAGAAATTAATGAAATGAAAACCCAAAATCAGTAGAGAAAACTAAAAGCAAGCTCTTTAAAATGGTCAATAAAATTGACAAGCCTTAGGTAAGACTAATAAAAAAAAAAAAAAAAAAAAAAGAAAGAAAGAAAGAAAAGAAAAAGAAGATACAAATTACTAATATCAGGAATGAGAGAAGGTACCAAAAATGTATACACATTCTAAGAAATATTGTCTATGCATTACTTACTGAAGTTGGATTGAAGGTACCGTTACTGGTCAGGTGTACCAAGACACTCCACACACATCCATTTTACCTGCAATATGTACACTTTTGAGGAATGATCGGTCTTACTTCCAACAATATCTCTTCAAATATATATATATGTGTCTTGACATCCCCAGTATACCATAGACATTAAAAGAATAATAAAAAATATTATGAACAACTCTCTGACCACACCTTGATGATCTGAATGAAATGGACCAAACTTTAAAAGATACACTCTGCCAATCCCAAGGAGAAATGAGCAAACACAAAAGTCCTCTGTGTATAATGTCTAATAAAGACATTAGATCAAAAATTAACTACTTTCCCAGATAGAAAGTGCCAGGCCAAATGATTTCACAGGTGAATTCTACCAAATATTCAGAGAAATTATAACTGTGTTCTAGAATCTCTTTTAGAAGATAGAAGCCAAAAAAAGTACTTCATAGTTCATTTACTCAAGTCAGCATTACCTTAATACCAAAAACAGACCAAACATTACAAGAACACAAAGCTACAGCATAATATTTCTTATAAATGTGAATACCAAAATCCTCAAAATATTATTTCAAAAACATCAGTGTATGAAAGAAATTACGTACTATGACTATCTCAGATATTCAAGGCTGCTTCAGTATATGAAAATCAGTTAATATAATAAATGACATCAATAGGCAAAAGAAGCAAAATCACATGATCGTATCAATAGATGCAGAAAAAATAATTTGGCAAAATCCAACACCCACTCATGGTAAAGAAGGAAACAGTCAGTAGACTGAGAGTAGGGGAGAACATCCAAATGCTGACAAACATCATCTATAAGACACCCACACCTAAAGTGGTACTTACTAGCGAGAAACTGGAAAGTTTCTATCGACATCAATAACAAAGGAAGCATGTTCCCTCTCACCACCTGTTCTCAACATCACACTGGAAATGCTCACTAATGCAGTAAGACAGGAAATCAAAATAAAGTGTACATGGATGAGGGAAAAACTATTTTTGTTTGCAGATGACATGTTTGTTTATATAGAAAATCCAAAGGAACCAACAAAAAATTCTTGAAGCTGCAACTACAGAACTTTTATATTAGGAAAACTACAAAACTCTGGTGAAAGATACTACAGAAAAACTAAATAAATAGCAAGATATCTCGTATTCATGAATAAGATTTAATATTGTTAAGATGCCAGATCCTCTGAAGTTGATCTGTAGATCTGAAGTAATTCCAACCAAAATTATTTTGTGGGTATCAACAAACATAATGTAAAACTCATATAAAGAACATGAGCTTCAGAATACCCAACTCAATATTCAAGAGGGATGATACCAGCTGAATGACTGCCTGACGTCTAGGCTCACTATAAAACTGCACCAATGGAGACAGAGTGAGAGAACTGTCAATAGGATGATTGATAAAACTGATCAATAGGGTAGAATACAGAGGCCAGAACTGGATCCACATATATAGAGTCAGCCTGTTTTGAAGGAAGAAGTAAAGGCGATGCATTGGAGATTATACTGACTTTTGAAGAAATGGTATTATGGGATAACTAGACATTCGTATTAAGAAAATCCTACACTGATTGAATTGATATTTATAAAAAATTATACTCTACAGTTGCAGAATCACCTCCACTCAACAAGACTGCATTCAAGCAAACACGTAACATTTCCTAAGGGAGATGATGTAATGACCATAAAAGAAGCGTCACTAAATATTTTAACTTATTAAATATTTAGTCCATTTTAACTCAAAATGGATCATAATCTTAAATGTAAATTGTAAAACCAAAAACTCCTAGAAGATCACATAGAAGAACGTTTACATGATCTTCAGTATGGTGGTTGCTTTTGACATGTAAAAGAAAAAATAACGAAGCTGGCATTCATTGAAATCTAAAAAATATGTTTACTAAAATATACAATGTCAAGAGATGAGAAAACAAGCAACAAACTGGAAGAAAATATTTTTAAAAGACAGTTCTGGTAAACTACCACTTTCAAGACAGTTTGGCAATTTCTTGTAAAACTAAACTACTCTTAACATACAATTGCACTTTCTGCTATTTGTCCAAATGAATAAAAAACTTTCATCTACACAAAACCTATTCATGGATGTTTATATGTAACAGCATCGTTATCATTAACAAAACTTTGATGCAAGCAAGGTCCCTCCTGAAGGTGAATGGATAAACTTGGATTACCTGACCAGCGGTTCTCAACCTGTGGGTCCCAACCTGCAGGGACTGTATTAAAGTGTTGCAGTATTGGGAAGGTTGAGAACCACTGATCTAGACAATGGAAATTTTTCAGTGGTAAACAGAAATGAGCTTTCAAGCCCTGGTAAGACTTGGAAGAAACTAAAATGTATATTATTAATACTAAGTGAAAGAAACCAATACAAAAGTGCTACGTACTATACAATTTCAACTAAATAATATTCTGCAGAAGGAAACATCTATGAAGAAAGTAAATAGGGTCAAGATTTAGGAAGGGCTTGTGTAATCCCAAGCACTTGGGAGGCCAAGGCAGTGGATTGAATGAGCTCACAGGTTCAAGACCAGCCTGAGCCAGAGTGAAACTTCGTTTCTGAAAAATTGCTGGCGTTGTGGTGGATGCCTGTAGTCCCAGCTACTTGAGAGGCTGAGGCAAGAGAATCACCTGCATTCAAGAGTTTGAGGTTGCTGTGAGCTAAGATGCCATGGCACTCTATTAGGGTGACCAACTGAGAAACAGTTTCAAAAACAGAACAAAATGACAACAACAAAAAATGTAGGAGGGGCTTGGTAGAAGGTGTAGCACAGACGATGTCTATGGCTTTGCAAACAATCTGTATGATACTGTAGCGGTAGAACTGTCATTACATATTTGCCATTCCATAGAATGTACAGCTCCAAGAACAGACTGCAACAGACTTTGGGCGATCACAATGTATCAACATTCATTTGTGAATTATAACCATTGTATTTCTCTGCTGCATAACTTCAATCATCACTGTGTGTGTTGCTACCTTCTGCTCAATTTTGCTGTTAACACTGCTGTAAAAAACAACAACAACAAAAAAAAAAACTATTTGATAAAATTTAAAAAACATATAACCAGTATAGTTCTCTAAGGAAATATACATATAATTAAAATTTGTAACATAATTTATTCATTTCTTATCATGAGGGATTATAAACACAGAATGATGATATAAGCATATACCCAGAAAACAAGAACAGGTCATTTATTTTATTTAAAGCTAAAGAGTTTGAAGAACTGACTATTGATGTCAAGGTATACCATATCTCCACAGTAGTTGAGATTCACGGAGAAGAAACCAACACCATTGCTGCAGCCACGTCAGCTGCTGAAGGCACAGACAGCTCGTGACTACTAGACAGGACTGCTGAGGTCAGCTGCTGAAACTGATTTGTAAAACGCCTGTCAACATTAGCCAGCTTGCCATCAGAAACAGATGCAGGAATCGGGGAAGCTACATTTTCATCTAGAGCTACCGCTGTGAGGAAGTTGGGTAGATGTACTTTTTTAGCAATATGGTTTTTGCAAAATGTGCCCTACAAAAAGTACTTGGTAATAATATTGAGTGTCAAACAACAAACTACATATGGTATGTAAGACAAAATTAGATACCTAAATACATATATACATAGACATATGTATGAACTTAGGAAATTTGAAGTAAAGTTGCATAAAATGAAATCATACATCTCAAGTGTGTCACTTAATGACCTTTAATTAATATGTACACTGTAGGTATCATATTGAACACATTCCTTTCCTTTGATGCTTTATGAGAGACTAGAATTAATGGGTGGTGAATTATGTCAAATGATTTTTGCATTTACTGAAAGGATTATATTTTTTTCCTTTTATTCTGTTATAATGGTGCATCATATTCATTACTTATTAAAATTCTTTATTTTAAAATAATTATACACTTACAAAAGAATTGCAAACACAGTACTGAGAGTGTTTGTATTCCTCTTACTCAGATTTCCCCAATGTTAGCATCCTACTTAATCATAGCAAATTATCAAATATAAGAAATTTTTATTTGTCCAAATCTATGAATTATGCACTGATTAATTTTTGAGTATTTAAGCAAAACTTACATTCTTTGAGTAAGCCCTGGCTGGGTTTATTTTTTATGTATATGGTTAGATTTAATTTGCTAACATTTTAGTAAAAAATTTTTGCAGGTATGTTCAACAGGAATATTGGTCTTTATTTTAGTGTAATATTTTATTATTATTTTTGATGTTATGTTGGTATTGTAGAACAAGATGTATTATGAGAGACTTTATATAAGATTTGGATTGCAACTTTCTTAAATTAACAATGAAATAATCTAGGCCTAGAGATTTCTTAACGAGAAGGCTTTTCATAAATAATATTTCCTTAATATATATGTCTATTCAGATTTTTCTATTTATTATTGTATACTTTTTGATAAGTTTTGCTTCTGCAAGTTATTTATACATGCTATTTAAGTTTTCAAACTTATTGGCAAAATGTTGAAAATGTAAGATCTTATTGCTTACTTTTTTATTAGTGATACTGATAATTTGTGTTTTACCTCCTTTTTCTTGATTAGCCCACTTAAAAATTGTTAATTTTTTAAATATTTGCAAAAATGAAATTTTTATTAGATATTTTCTATTTTTTTCTTCATATTTCTCTGATTTCTTTTCTTAGATTTGTTGATGTCTTTTACCTATTTTGAAATTTACTCTTCATTTTCCAAATTAATAAAGAAACTTATATTCCTTCTTTTTTTTTTTTTTTTTTTTTGAGACAAGTCTCAAGCTGTCTCCCTGGGTAGAATGCTGTGGCATCACAGCTCACAGCAATCTCAAACTCTAGAGCTGAAGCGATTCTCTTGCCTCAGCCTCCCAAGTAGTTGGGGCCACAGGTGCCCACCACAATGTCTGGCTAACGAAACTTATATTCTTCACTTTAAGCGTATCTTCTTTATAATTCTAAGTGCTTAAGCCCATACATTTCTATTAGGCACTGTGTTACCTGCATCCCACACATTTTGGTATGTTGTATTTTTATTATCTTGCAATATAAAAATATTTTAACATACCTTTTGATATTTTCTTTGCCTGATAGTTTTTTTTATACCATCCCAATTAATTTTTGGATGGCTGAGTATTTCTCATATATAGTGTTATTCACTTGTAATAAATTCGTTTTAATTATTATATCATGTGATTTTCAAGCTTTTTGACACTTAATGAGTGTCCAGCATATCAACTATTGACCAGCATATCAACTATTTAAGGGAATGTTCCATGTGGACTTGAAGGCAATATTGTTGAGCATAATCGACTCTGCAATTTTAGGAAATAATGTTCTATAAATATCAATTAATATACTCTTATTTATTGTCTAACTTTAGGTAAAATACTAGTAAAGGAATGTTAAAATGTCTAGGTATAATTGTAAATTTGTCCATTTATCTTTTATTTTTGTTTTTCTTTGTTTATTGTAAATCTCTAAGGCACATGTTTAAGCAGACATACATGTGTGCTTGTGAGCATGTGTTTCTGCTTCCTTAGTTTAACAAAATGAACAGGTTTTCTTTCTATCACTTCAGAATCTGTTAATCTACGCATATTTGTGTATGTGGGTTTTTTAGTGATTACTAGGAATTATTAAAGTATGTAAGTACTAAAATATTTAAGTTTCCAGAGTAAGTTAATTTCTATAGTGAAGCATGAGTTCTAAAACTCTCACAGTCTATAGGGAGTAAAGATTATACCTCTTCACCTAAATATAGCAGCAGTAGAGCAGTACAGTTACATTTCCTCTGCCATAGATGCTAACTTGATTCTATATTTTTAACTGTACACTACAAATGCTGTTATAAAACTTCTTGCAAAGAGTCTTTTTTGAGAAGCTAACAGTAAAAATACGTATTTATATTTACCCACACATACATTTCAGTATTCTTACTGTAGAACGTTCATCTGATACAATTTTACTTCAGCATGAATATATTACTGTAGTACTTCTTGTAGTACCAGTCTTCTGGTAAATAATTCTCATCATTCACTCATCATAAAATATCTTTCCTTTACCCTAATTTTTTTTATTAGTATTAGATCATAGCTGTGTACATTAATGCGATCATGGGGCACCATGCCCTGGTTTTATAAACAGTTCGACACATTTTCATCACACTGGTTAACATAGGATTCCTGGCATTTTCTTAGTTATTGTGTTAAGACAATCATATTCTGCATTCACTAAGTTTCACACGTACCCTTGTAAGATGCACTGCAGGTGTAATCCCACCAATCACCCTCCCTTTGCCCAACCTCTCCCCTCCCTTCCCCCCTTCCCCATATTCTTAGGTTATAACTGCTTTACCCTAATTTTTAAAAGATATTTTTGTGGATTATAGAGTTGAGAGTTGAGAATTTTTTTTTTTTTATTTCAGCTTTTGGAAAGAAAAAACAGATAGAATTCAGTGGAATAGAAAATTTTTAAAGTAGAAAATATCAACAACAAAAATGACCCATTTTTTCCAAAAGATAGCAAGATGAACAGATGATGGATAGTTAGACAGAGAGAACTGACAAGGAATATAAGAAAAAAATGAAAACAAAACAACAAACAAACAGAAAAGAGAAATGTATATTAAATATATAAACACATATATACAAATACGCACATATTGAAATACTTAATCAGAATATCATGAAAAATTTTATACCAATGAATTTGAAAATTTAGAAAAATTATTAGAAAAATGTAGAAGTCTAAATTTGGCTAAAGAATTAATAGCCAAATAATATTTGAATAGACCTGTAACTATTAAATAATTTAAAGTTGTAGTTAAAGGCAATCTTCACTCAAAAAACAAACAAAAAAAAGCTTTGAGGGTGTTTTATGTAGTAATTTCAAGGAGCAATTAATTCCTAATTTACAGCAGTTTTTCTAAAAACAGAA
This sequence comes from Loris lydekkerianus, assembly GCA_963574355.1. NCBI lineage: Eukaryota > Metazoa > Chordata > Mammalia > Primates > Lorisidae > Loris > Loris lydekkerianus. Next base: position 10,271 of record CAUYPK010118412.1, read on the forward strand.
AAAGTGTTAAGTTACCTTATTCTTTTATAAATAAAATAGGCTGTTGATTATAAAACTACATAAAAGCTAATTATAAACCCATACTTAATCAGTAGTGAAGCAAAACTCTGACTCAAATATTAGCTGAAAAATCCAAAATGCAATTAATAATTGTGCATCATAATTAGGTGGGTTTTATCAAAATGCAAACGTGGCTCCACTTTAAAGTATTTAAAAAAGGTAAAATGATATGATTGTCACTGTTGATGCAGATAATCTTTAAGTACCACCATCATATTATGTGCATAGATAATACATGATGAAATGCATTAATTTATTCAAGAAACACTTAGTAAACTAAGAGTAAATAGCAAGTTTCTTAATTTATTGAAGGCTATATACCAAAAACTTACAGCACAAATTACAGAGGTAAATATTAGAGTCACTCTGTTAAGTACAATAACGCCCAAACTCATCATATGTAATACGGGAGGACTGGCCAACACTGTAAGAAAAACAAAACAAAACAGAAATGACAGACACAGGCATAACATTTAGAGGGAAAAGGTAAGTTGTTGTTCGCCGGGGATATAATACAGAAAAAAAAAACCAACCAAGTCAGCAATTAAGCAATTAAGTGCTCAACAATTTGATACACAGTAAGTAAACAGGATTCAATAGAACTTTCTACATCCACAATAACCAACTAGACATTACAGAGCATATATATGTGTAGAATAATCAACACACATAATATTTATTGAGAAACTTATAATATTGAGAAACTTAATAAACTTACTGCAGAATTGGGAAAGTCCGTAGAAGACTAAGTTATCCTGAAAGTAAGATGCCTCATCTTTATCACTGCAGATATGAAGACATATTATAAAGATACTGCAAATATTGAATGCAGACCTTAAACAGATCCATGAATATAAAAGAGCTTAATACTCTGGTGAAGTTAGTTCCAAAAATCAATGAGAAAAAGGATTGCTCAGTCTATTATGTTGGGAGAACTGCCTAACTTTATGGAAAAAACATAGACATATATTTCTACTGATATTCTTTGAAAAGACTCCAGGAGCATTAAAAGACCAAACTCCATGACAAGACTAGAAGGTTCAGAGGGAAAACTGAGAAAACAACTTTGTTACATAGGAATGGTGAAGGTTTTCTTAAACAATATTTTAACATGGGGAGGTGCCTGTGGTTAAGTGGGTAGGGCGCTGGCCCCATATACTGAGGGTGACAGGTTCAAACCCAGCCCCAGCCAAACTGCAACAAAAAAATAGCTGGGCGTTGGGAGACTGAGGCAAGAGAATCACCTAAGGCCAGGAGTTGAAGGTTGCTGTGAGCTGTGTGATGCCACAGCACTCGCACTGTACTGAGGGCGATAAAGTGAGACTCTATCTCTACAAAAACAAACAAAAACAAAAAACAAACAAAAAAAATACTTTAACATCATGGACTATGAGACAAAAACAAAATTTTCATGATCAAATTTGAAAGAAAAAGCCAATGAAAGATTGAATTAGGAGAGGATGATAAATTGCAAAAAAAATTGCATTTATGAGCATTAGGTTAGTAGGTAGACTACATCAGAAACTCCTCCAAACCAATAAGCAAAAAGAATCTAGTGGAAAAATAGGCAAAAGCAATGCTGACAATTTACTTATGCAAATATACTGTGGTATTTCATACTTTCAAATTCATTAATAACATGATTAAATTCAATAGTAATAGGAAAATGAAATCTAAACCAACAATAAGGTATTTCTTTATACTATTAATCACACAAAATTAGGAAGCATCTTATAACGTTTGGCAGATTGTGCGTTTGTAACTACTTGGCTCTACTAAATTTCTGGAGAGCAATGCCAAAGTCCTTAGTCAAACTGGTACATTTGCACGCAGTGTTCGTAAGGATGTTTATTTCAGTCGTTTGCGCTGGCAGCCATTGGAAGAAAGATGAATGCCTTTCATTTGGGAAGATTTGCACCGCATGAGGTAGATGAGGACCACAGAGTACTTTGTGATGATTAGAAGAAAAAGATTACATATACACACATAAGAATGTGAGTACGTTTAAAATACACCTAAGTAATTAAAAACAAAACAAAACAGCTAAACATGACATACAACTATTTGTGCAATTTCCCCCTGGAATCTGTTCTTCCCTCTTTAACAGTAACAGACTTAAGCTGAGTTGTGACCTGTGACCTCTTGCCTATGAATTTCCCAGGCCCTCAAAACTAGGCCATTTTGCCAAGTTCTTGCCAATGTATTTTGGGTAATTTTGAGAGTGTCATCTTTGGGTAGAGGCCTTTAAACAGTTGGCTTACTTTTCCTTATTCTTTCTGTTTACTAACAGCTGCTACCAGCTTCAAGTAAAAATCTAAGTCTCTGCAGGAAATGTTGCAGAAAGGAGGTGGGAGAAATGCAGTTTCCTAAGTAACTACTTGATAACCTGGAACTCCGACCTGCAACAAACCCAGAATGCAACAGGAAGAGAAAAATATTTCTATCTGGTTTAAGAAATTGCATTTTTTTATTTTTTGCTGTCACACCTGCAAATGAAGAAATATACATCTTAACACATAGATCTAAGATGTGTGGTAAAGGCATTAGGGTAGCTGTTGTCTGTTTTGGAGGGACGAGAAAAGGAGTGAGAATAAAAGGTCATATATATGATGCCCACACATTCCCCAGAGTGCGGTCATTGTTCGGATGAATGATAATTATTTGGTATGATGTATGCTTGTTAAACCAGACTCAGGAACTGCGAAGAATAAAAAGAAAATGGAAAAAGAGAAAGAAAAGAAGAAAATAAAATTATAAATGATAGCTATTTTTCTTCTCAAGAAAAATGTTCACACTAGAGTTAGAGTCAATACCTTGCAATTAATGAGCGTGAAGATCACTAAGAGGAATAAAAAACAAAGGTGCTGGAGAGGCAGGAGAGCAGGAGTGCGTGGCAGCCCTGTGCTGGCTGCAAATTCCAATGTGCGTCTCCAGTGTCCAGCCTGGAGCATCCTATTGCTGTAGATGGTATTCCATTGTAACATATACTCGTCTAGACCACGGCTAAATTGCTTCCTTTTTTCACATCCAACAAAGAAACTCTGTTCAGAAGCCACATTCTTCCTCTCTGGCCTTTCTGTGACTTTCTATTTATTGGTCCTGATAACAGCATTTTTCAGTTGATGTTGTGGTGTTTTCAGGAACATAATTATTGCTGCATATTTTTTCTTCAGTGATCAGAACTAGTTACTTATTAAATACAAGTTAGTGTTGATTAATTTAGAGCGATAGCCATATGTATAAACATATTTATGTAACCATATGGTTTTAAGCAAATTTTAAAACATGCTAACTAAAACTTCATTGACCAGAGTTTTCAAGGCCTTCTTTTGAATTCTGAGTTGCTGTTATTTCATAAACTAAGCCCATAATTCTAGCTCAACATTCCTGTGTTTTCTTTCATGTGCAGATAAATTTGTGAAATCTGAATGGCAAATCCTTCCAAATAACAATTCTATCTACTCTTCTTCAATTATCTCACTCACGTGTACACATACTAGCAGCTTAAAAAAAAAAAAAAAAAAGTAGTGACCTGTCTTTTTAAAGCCTTTTGAAATCACTTAACATAATTTTTATAGTAACAACTCTCCCTCTTTCTGCAGCTTTCTTTCATTGTTTTAAATGTTATTACATTTAAAATGTTATTACATTTATTACATTTAAAACACCGGGTAATGTTTATTACACTGGATAATGTTATTACAATAATTAGAAGAACTGAAATCAACAGATACATACAAAACAACTAGTGTTTGTTCAGTACAATACACTGATGAGTGCAGAGGGGTGGCAGGACCCTAACCACACCCAGTCACTATTCATGAACATGAATTGCTCCTTGGCTACCAACAGCTTTAATATGATTATGTTTGTATCTACAATTGTCTATATCGGTTTATTTTTAAAAGTAAATAAGAAGAGAGATGGTAGAAGATCAGTTAGCATGATTGTTTCAATAGAGGAAAGTTAGAAAAAACTTTCTTTGACTCCACCATAATCAAACGGCAGTGGTTTAGATATGGTTTACGGTTTACCAAAGTTCATGTTGAAGTTTGATTGCCAAGATGGCAGCCTTTGGAGCTGGGGCCTGGGAGGAGGTTTCGGTCATGGGCCAAGTCCCATGAATGGCTGGGTGCTGTTCTTGAGGTAGTAAGTTCTTGCTCTTACCAGTTGGTATTAGTGCCTCTGGGAGTGGATTAATTCCACTCATTTTAAGAAACGCAAGACACCCCTCAGGTCTTTACCTGTGCCCACTTCTCCCTTGACCTTCTCTGCTATATGGTGACACAGCAGGAAGCCAGAAGCCAGGGTCATGCCCTTGAACTCCCCAGACTGCAGAACTAAGAAGCTGAATAAGCCTCTTTTCTTTATAAATAACCTGGCCTTATATATTTTAGGATAGCAACCTAGGACACCAAAGACCAAAGTTCCTATATTAGTTTTTGCAATTTCTTTGGAAAAAAGTGTATTTTGGATAGCTAAATTCCATCATGATCTTACATCATAATCAAATTCCATGATGACCTTTCATTATAAGCATATTTCTTGGAAAAAGTGGTGATTATATAATTATTTCATAAACACATAATACATCCTTAATACAATATCTCAAATGACTGATTGATAATTAAGTAATTGCCTAGATCGCCACTGATAATAATTTGCTGATTATAATTAATCACAATTTGGGACAGCTATTCTTCTTGTTACTAACTACAAAGCTACTTTCTGATTCAAAAACAGAAGAATTGATTAATGCCTTTCAGATTTTTAATTTTTCTTACTTTATTTAGCATCTGATTTATTTGTATAAGCTCATATTAGTCATGAAGTATACACGTATGTATCAAATAACATAATTACCAGTTCAATATTCCTGATAATCTCAATTCCAACCCTGTTTTCTTTTCTTTTTATTTTTTTATTAAGTCTTTTGAACATAGATCATAAATACAATGCCATTTTCAATGTGTTGATTATTTGTACAAACTGGAGTGCTTACATCATACTAATCAACATACCAGACACAGTTAAGTGTCATTGGATCTTGTACCTGTGTGATCTCCTGTGATAGGAGACTCCCATATCTCTGAGTATTCCTCACTCTAAGGGTTTTAAGTCTACCTCATATGCCCAAAGGCATACTGAACTTTATAATTGAAAATATTGTACACAAAAAGGACCAAGGAAGGGGAAGGGAGGGGGGAGGTTTGGGTGGAGGGAGGATGATGGGTTGGGCCACATCTATGGTGCATATTTTTATCTATAATAAAAA
>CAUYPK010118413.1:0-13510 GCA_963574355.1 Loris lydekkerianus
GGCTGAAAAGAATAAAAAAAAATTAAAAGTAGAAAAAAATGAACAGCATCAATGTATAGAATACAAAATTCTCCATCGATCAGTATATACCACAACACAGTAGAATAAATATTTATTGAGATATGGAGCTACAAAAACACAGTCCAATTCATAATCGCCAAATTGTGAAAGCAACCTAAGTGCCCATCAACCCATGAAAGGATCAACAAACCGTGGTATATACATACTATGGAATATTATTCAGCCATTAAAAAATATGGAGACTTTACATCTTTTACATTTACCTGGATGGAATTGAAATACATTCTTAGTAAAGTATTCCATGAATGGAAGAATAAATATCCAATGTACTCCTTACTAACATGAAATCAATATATAAACAATCACACGTTCATAAGAACAATAAAACACTATTATAGTCCAGTTTGGGGTAGAGGGAAGCAGTAGAGAGGAGGAAGGTAGATGTCTGGCAGAAGGATGGAGGGCAGGAGGTGGGTCTCACCTAATGTGCACAATGTCAGGGTGTATAGCACATCCCTGGGGGAGGGGCTCTTGTACAAATGGAACTTTACCCTGGAAGTGAGAACAATGTCACCTAAATATTGTGCCTCATATTCATTTGAATGAAGTTTTAAAAAATAACAAAATTAAATTGAAAGAAAATAAATTCAGGAATCCTAAAATAATCTAATGCTCAGGTTAGTTGTCTTGAATTGTGTGACATGCTTGCAATCTAGGAGGGCAGGTTATATGTCACACTTGTTGGTTGGTTAACACTTAACTAATTGCAGGGAGATTTTTACTACTCTCAATTTTAACTGACAAAAGATCAAGGACTTAGAAAATGCTGAATTCACTTTAAAGAATAAGATGATATTGATCGATTGAGAGCTTCTCTTAATGGGGATACAAAGGATTTCCAGGTAGGTGTGATGCTTTAAATGCTAATAATAATGATGATGATGATAATTAACCTCACTTAGCACTTAGTATGTGCCAGACATTAGGCTAAATGTACTATTTTTTTTAATCCTTAGTCCAACATTGAGAATATTATGTAACACTATTTTAAAGTTTACTTTATTATTATTTTAATTTTTATGTGTATTAGACATATGAAACATAAATCTTTTATTCATACATAATATTTTGTATATTTATGGGGTAAATGTGATATTTTGTTGCATGTATAAAATGTATAATTATCAAGGCATGGTAGTTGGCATATCTACCTTCTGGACTATTTATCATTCCTATGTGTTGAGAGCATTTCAAGTTCTCTCTTCTAGTTATCTTGAAATATACAATACACTATTGCTAACTATAGTCACTTTACTCTCCTTTCAAACATTAAAACTTGTAGTTTCTATCTCTGATTTTATTTTCAACACCATTACTTCTAAATTTTGTTCCCTATGTAAATAATACATAAGTATGCAAATAAAAAGTGAATTATCTACGTTCTGTTACCTAGCATCAGTAATTGTTCATTCTTTGATATATGAAGTACTAGACAATTTTTGATGCACATACACAGGTACTTTACAAAACTAGTATAATGTTAAACACATTGTTTTGCAGGTTTTTTCTATATAATAAATTGCAAGCATTATTCCCCATCAGTTTATATATATACACAGAGATTTTAAAGGCTATTCAGAATTCCACACTAAGAACATCTCAATTGAAATAATATCCATTTCTATATACCGTATATACTCGAGTATAAGCCAAGTTTTTTTGGCACAAAATTTGTGCCGAAAAACCCGAACTCGGCTTATACTCTGGTCATACAGGTTATTTGATTCTGTGTGCACGCAACTAATCAAATGCATGTAGTCTCCAGTAGTCTTCTGCTGTCTGCTTGAGGGGGCGGTGCTTCAGCTCAGTCCACAAGTTGCGGCTGAGCTGAAGAGGTAGGCGGCTGAACTGAACTGTATTCTACTGAACTATTTAACCCACAATATTTAATGGCACATTTAATTAAGTGAAAATCCCATTTAAGGCAGTAAAGTCTTGTAAATAAATGTTTATAAATCCTGAATCCTTATAATTAGGGGTTTTGGAGTATAAGGATTCAGAATTTTTAACCATTTATTTACAAAGCTTTACTGTCTTAAATGGTTTATTCACTTTATTAAAGTTGCCATTGAAAGTATTGTATATATTTTTATTTTTGAAATTTACTAGTGGCTGCTGCATTTTCCACCTTGGCTTATACTTGAGTCACTAAGTTTCCCCAGTTTTTAGGGTAAAATTAAGGGGGTCGGCTTATACTCGTGTCGGCTTATACTCGAGTATATACGGTAGATGAAAATGTACTATGTACCATCTTTTTTACAACAATGAATTTTAAACAATGTTGCATTGAACACCTTTTTCATTACATTCATTTCTTCTATTTTTATGGATGATAAAGCTAAGACTTAGGGTATTTGGATAACCTGTCTGGAGTCCTATATCTAGTAATTTAACTAGGTCTGACCCCCAAACTCATGTTCTCAGCTGTACTGCTCTATGGAATGACCTTATGTAGCACTAATATGTTTTCTTTGGGTTAACCATGGCATCCAGAGTAAGGGCATCCTTCCTGTCCAGCTGATTCCCAGTGTTCTTGCTTTATAAACGGGTTTTGTGGAAGCCAAAAAGCCAGGTGGACAATGGAATTTCTGTCAGAAGCAAGTCTGTCAGGGGGAGTCAGGAGTGGGGCTCCCACTATGCTAACAGCAAGAGTTGAGGGAATGGGGCCAGGAGTGTGTTGCTGGAATTCTGAGATTCTCCCTCTGCTTTCTTCTCTGAATTCTTTTCAGCTGGTGCTTGCTTAGGAGGACAGCATGCAGATGTCAACAATTTTTAGTTATTATCTTCTAATTATTAAATAACATAAATACAGAATGATTCTAACTTTATGTTTTTATTTGCATAAAATATTTTCCTTGTATATTGAGGAAGTTAGTATGGCTACAAGCAATGCCATGAAATTCACTGAAATGACATAATCGCAGTGAGACCAACATGATTTTATTCAAAGAAGGTTCATTCTGGCAGAGAAAATTGCATTTTCCTCACATTTTCTTTTCCCTTCTTAAGGCATTTCTTTGCCTGTGATCTAAAATAGTTTCTTAATTTCTTTGTAGACGGTCACCTTTAAAGGCACCTTTCTTCCATCACCTACTTTTAATCCCTCTCTTCTGTATTTTTATATTATAGCATTGTTCTATACCTCAAATTATTTTAAGAATAAATCCATTTAATTTAATATGACTCCTTAGAAATAGTTCTTTCCCTCAGTCTTATTTTGGATCTTCTTTTTGGGATATTAGGGTAGACAAACCAAATTGAAAACAATGAAAAAGAGTTGGGTTTGGTGTCAGGAAAGTTGGACCATGTCACTTTACTCTGAGCCTCAGTTACCACATAAAGGTCCTATTGTTAAAGGTAAGGTGTTTTAGATGTTTCATTCACAACACATCCCACAGACTTAGAGGATATTGTTATGATTCCAGGAATCAGGGCCATGAAAATAAAGACAACTTTCTTTCTTTCTTTATTTTCAAAGCAAATGACACAATAAATTTTATTGTTTTCATAATAACAGGCTCTGGACAAAGTGAAGACACTGGAGACAATGACAACACATTTAAACCCCTATCACAAAATTAAACCGTTACAAATTTCCAGTGGTTCAACATATTAAAATGTAAAATATATAGAGAAAAAACCAAGAAATGTAAATATTTAGATTTTTGCAGCACAATGCAATGTCCTTTTTAAAAAAGTTTGTTGTAATTACATATATAATTCTGACAATAATTCAAAATACAGAATCACACCTTTTTACTAACATCCTCCACGATCTGGATCTGAAGTATGAGAGAAATATGCAAAAGTAAGGAAAATTATCAGAGATAATTTTCCTATTTTAATGCATCAAGGTGCAAAAACTTCAATTTAAAGAAGCCAACCATTGCTATATGCGGATAAATAAAACAGATATGGCAACATTTTTATAATCAAACCCAACTAACATTACACTAAAAAATATGAGTGTGTGTATGTATGCATATCTATTTTAGAAAAAAAAAGTGTCTTGGTGAAAATGATTCTGAAAATCTTCACTAATATTATGTACAAAACCTTTTATATAAAAAATTAAACTATTTTCAATGAAAGTCCATGTTCCCATCCCATCTGAAAGTGTACTTGAAAGATACGTAGTTCTACCTATGGTTTCTCTCTGAGGTCATAGATAGCTAACACAGTTCTCTTTCCAAAGGTTTTCCTTTTTATCCACTCTATGTCACTAATACTAATATCAACAAATAGACAGGTGTGACCTGACATGCCTATGCATTATTACCTGGAGCTCTGTTCGCTGATACAGCATGGGAGAGTTTATAGTTGCTACAAAGGATATTTTTATTTCTTAGACTATATTGTTTCTCTATTTCAAATTAAGCACTTACTTAAGACATTAAGAGGCTGAGAAGCCACTCCATTTTGGTGTCAATATCTAATAGCCCTATAAGAAAGAATGCTGTATTGGAATAGCTAGAAAAGTTCTCAGTCAAGTATAATAGTGCATCCTTGACCTGCATAGAACCAATTTGCCTTAATAGATTTTTGCCCCTAGAACACCACTCTGAAGTGCAAAATAACCCCTGAAAGTCCATCTCAGATAAGAAAAAACTTTAATAGAAGTAAATGAAGATATAGAGGACAATAAAAGTCATTAAAATCTGTTTGATTAGTCTTAAAGCATTCCTCATTTCAAGTAGCTGTGAATGGTAGAAACAAAAATGGAAAAGAATGGGGGCAATGAAATTTAGTTGGCCAAATATTTAAGCCAGAAACCATTTCAATAAGTCTTTAAGCAAAGAACTGTAATAACCTGGTACCTGAAGCTCATTATTCTACAAGCATTGAGGATATGAAGCTTAAAAGGTGAAAAATTGAATACCCTTAGAAAAGTCTGAGGCAAAAGTTGTAGGTCCGTACATATATATTTTATATGAACACACAAGTGTGAGTATTATGTTGTATATATTTACACACATATTCACAAGATGTCCTGCAGTATAATTCAAAAGGCCTTTATCAAGGAACAAAATGATTCTAGTATAGGAAGGACCTAGCGTTCACAACCATCTGTATAAGAAACACATGTGCATATATTCACATAATGTAAAGCTTACCACAAAAACATGGCAGTAGGTCAGATAATAGGTTTTAGGCTTATGGTTTCTTACCATTATCAATCAGTGATGTAATCAAAACATTTATTACAATGAGATCAATTTAACAACAAGGAAAAAGACAACTAAGCTTTAAATTCACAAGAAGAAAGATGTTCAGTATGGCAAAAATGAACAAAGTCCAAATTCCAGAGTAGGGAAAAATATCAAAACTTTAGAACTCTCCTGGGTTGCAATTAATTACTCCATTGTTAGAAAAATAGACTCAGAATGAAAGTGCTGCTATGGATTCTCTCAACACATCCCCCCTTTTGTTTATCTTTTTCCTTTTTTGTTTCCTGCTAGAGGTTTCTTCACCTGAAGGAGTTGTCCTCTTGTTCCAAAACCTGCAGAGCCAGGACTGGATACGCCAAATGTCAAACCAGCTGAGGCTGTGATGCCAGGATTGTTGAAGTTAAACCCAGATGTACTTGAGCTGCCAAAGCCTGCACTGAGACTTCCTGAGGGTTTGTTGTTCCAAATCAACACGTGGAGACCCCTCTGCTGCTGCATCCCAAACCAGAGCTAGTTCCAAATCTTCCAAGGTTTGAAGAACCTAAGCCACTTGATAGCAAGCCAGTGCCAATACTTGAGCCGAATGGCCTTCCAAAACTAACTCCCAGAGACGGCTGTAGCCTTGCAGCAGGCTGTTGCTGCTGTGTAAGTGTTGCAGCCATGGCAATGGCTGTTGCGTTTGGCACGGTGCTAAAAGGAGTGGGTGTATTAGTAACTCTGGGTGCATTCTGCCACTTCTTAGCTTCTGTTCACCTGGCTTCAAACACATCAACAGCATCCCCCAGGAACATTTTCCTGTAGCGAAGGTACTGTTCTTTGAGCACCTTTACATTTTCATGAATAGACTGAAGCTGTGCAGCTAAAGCTGCAAATGTTTGATAAATTTTCTGCAAAGTCGTTGACAAATCTTACAGGGTTATATGTGAATTATTTGCTTGAGTGGCGAGATGATTTTCTGGTGGTGTCTGTGGAGGTGTTCTGGTTGCACCATTACATGGTGGAAGACCTCATACAGCAGAAGGATATTTTGGTTGTATTTCTCTATTTTTGAATATGGTTTCCCAAAGGAGCTGGGAGGATTCCTGACCACTAGTACCCTGCTTATAACACAAAGCTAAGTGGAGGGAGAGGCAGTGCATTTTCAACCTTCCTAATGCCGTGGCCCTTTAATACGGTTCCTGTGGCTTTAATACGGATGCGGCTTTAGGAAAGTTGAGAACTACTAGAAGGAGACCTCAGTTACAATTGAGCTGAGGCTTATATTTTTTCAAGGCTTTGTAAAAAAGCAAGAGAGTAAAAACAAAATTTGAATTTTCACCTGTTTGTCTGGACCTATCTAGCTACGTAGGATCAAATGGCCTAGTTTTCCCCTGAAACATTTTCCTGATGGGCGGTATTATTTCCAATGGATTTGTGGCCTGGCTCTCATTACCCGTCCCACTTTTATAGTCTCAAGGCCTGTCATAGCCCAGTGATCAGTGTCTGGATTTCACTTCATGAGATAACCTCAAACCTAGGAGAAGTGTAGTTACCAACGCCACACAAATGCGATTGGCTTTACTCATCACTTTTCATCTCACATTTGGAACACACTGATCATAGAAAAGAAGCTAATATCTTTCTTGTTGTATGTAGGAAATAGACTGGCTTTGCATCAAACATTAAGGCCTTTCTAAGTCTAGAAGACATGAGGGGAAAACATTGTGTGGAACATTTCCTAGGTATTAAGTGATACCACAGCATTAAATTCTAAGGATATTGTACATTTACTAGCATTAAGAAATAGGACTCAAATATCTATTTTATGCTAACCTCCATACTTACAAATATTTATTGATTATCTTATTAAGTGTTGGCTAACATTGCCTCATCTAATCTTCATTTTTATGTGGTAGGCAGAAATGTAAAAAAAAATTAATAATAAAAATTTTAATTTAATTTATAAAGGAGACTTGAAATTTCTGGAAATTTAAATGAAGTTGAGGTATATAGAAGCTATGTAAACATCAGCACTTGGTTTCTAAGTAGAAAAGCAAAATTCAAACATAAACCTTTGGATTTCAAAGGTAGCAATCTTCTCTACTTTCTAGGTCATTCATGTCCCAGTAATAAATGCATGTTTGTGGAAACCAGAGAAGAAACCTCACTCCATGTACTCTCCTGGAGAACAATGCCCAACCAAAGCAAAGAATATCTTTTCACAAGGCTGGAACAGTGCATGACTAGAGAAGACTCCTCACATCTCACATCACAAGGCTTTCCCCACTTAATGCCATCTACCACTATATTTACATAAAGGGAAAATGATTTTACATTTTATAGAGCCCTCCATAATGTGTCTTCTTACTATCCTATGAGGTAGGTACAATCATATGCACATTTTTTTTTTAGTGAGAAATTGAGGCTTGGAGTGGTTAAGTAATTTCCCTACCACAATTACTAAAAAGGAGAAACAAGATTTTTACAATGTCTGCCTGCCCCTATGCTTATAGCTACTCCTGCTTTCATTTGTAGATCAACCACCATAGTATGGACAAAATGAGACAACTAGCTACCAAATGAAACAAAAAATAAAAATCAAAAAGACTGAAATGAGGTCATGTATCTATCAGCATCTTTTCCATTCACCTGCTTTCAAAGCCATTTGAGCAAACTTTAAAAAATCCAGTGTCAGTATTTGTAAGTGGTTTTAAAATTTTATTATTTGTATATTTATTTATTTATTTGCTTACTTGCTTGCGACGGAGTCTTACTATGTTGCTTAGGTTGGTCTTGAACTCCTGACTTCAACTGACACTCCTTCCTTGACCTCCAAAAATGCTAGGATTATATAGGTATGAGCCACTGTGCCTGCCTGGGATTTGTAAATTTTAATTGTGATTCTTTACCCTGTATGTCTGTATATCAGAAAGATACGTCGACTGGATAATATGTGCTTCACATAGATTGTAAATTCTTGGACATGAAAGATAAGATTGATAGTTTTACTTTTTATCCCATTTTGCATTTTAAAAATACATTGAAAGGAAGCAGCAGATCTATTTTAAATTACTACATCATGGGAGGTCAGTATTCCCAAAGTCTGTTGTTCTTTATTATTAATTCATACTTTCACTGGGGAATGAAACTTCTCATCATACTGGCTGAATACAACATGCTATTAATTCTTTTTCTCATTTTAAGGCTTGATTGTTTCCTGAGATGGTAACTTAAATCAGATGTAGGAAAGTAACCCTCTCTGGAAAAATAATAATTTTTTTTTTTAATTACAACTTGAGTAGTCTGAAGTCTGTCATATCTGAAGCATTAAAATATTATGTGCTTGACCAACTGAGAATGACAACTGTTTAGCTACACAGAAAATTTACATGGAAAATCTCCTCTCTGTGGTTTTGATAGAGCACATGTAACACAGTCACTATGCACTACTGTTCAATATCATGTTTGTTTTATGTAATCAAACAAATAGCACATTTATCCACAGAGTGCTAATGTAATAGTAAGATTATCAGAGAAGCAGATGATTTTAGTGTGGAGAAAGTACTTTTATATCCATGCTGTAACATAATAATGTATGTGAAATTTCAGTAATGGCTTTCTCTGTCAGGAAAGGGTGGTCATTAATTGAGTGGATTTCCCATCACAATGAGGTAGTCATCACTGCTTTCCAACGGTGTTGATTTTAAAATGAACCTAAAATAGCAACCTATATTATTATTAATGACATTTTCAGAAGTAATAGGGTTACTAAGTTCTTTCTTATCTTCCCAAATCTTTATATTTATTCTACAACCACCTTTTTTGGCTCTAAAGAAATACGTGGGGTCTTCTGGGGGGCAGATGCAAGACAAAGAAAATGCTTTGGAGGAATTTATAGTGTCTTAAAAGAGAGAGATGTGTCAATAGATAATGAAAATGAAATGAATTAGGTGTTGTGTCCACCTTTCACCTCCCATTTACCCTCAATCAATCTCATCATTTTATGAAAACCAGCAGCTATGTCCCTAAAGCTAAATAGCAGCTATGTCCCTAAAGCTGATACATGTTTTATCTCAGTTGGCTTCCTTGGTATATTTCCATTGTGAACCATTCCCAATTTCTCAAATAGCTCTCACTCTTGGTTTTCATAACATCACCTAATCCTGTCCCCCCCTACTTCTATGACTACTGCATTATTATTCTTCTTAAAGGGCTCATTTGTCTACTTTTTATTGGTCTCCAGGCCTAACTTTCATTTTAATGTGCACATTCGCATCATTTCAGTTGTTGTCTTTGGAATAATGACAAAGTCTGAACAGTTGGAGTTGTGCAGGTGGAAGGAGCTATGGAAGTGGCAGTGTGGGGGACCAACATGAAGTGTGGAAGTCCAGAGAGTCACCTGCAGGTGAGAGTCAACATGCTATTAGGAAGGGGTGCTCCATCGTGAGCCTTGGTTTGTGATTCACTTGACTCTAATTTTAGAGCCAAAAATCAGAAGGCTACCTCCATATTGTTTTCTCACATGTTTATTTATTTATTTATTTATTTTTGAGACAGAGTCTCACTATGTTCCCCTTGGTAGAGTGCTGTGGAGTCACAGCTCACAGCAACCTCAAACTCTTGGGCTTAAGCGATTCTCTTGTCTCAGCCTCCCAAGTAGCTGTGACTACAGATGCCCACCACAATGCCCGGCTATTTTTTTGTTGCAGTTGTCATTGTTGTTTAGCAGGCCCAGGCCAGGTTCAAACCCTCTAGCCCTGGTGAATGTGGCTGGTGCCATAACCACTGTGCTAGCCTCTCAGATATGTTTAGATACTAGTATTTTATTTGAAAGAAACTAGTAATCTTTTCCTCAAAAACTTTCTCCTATTCACAGATGCTACTCTAAAATTTAAGAATACACAGTTCTTCTCTTCTCTTCCTATCACAGACACAATAAAACTACCTATTTGAAAGGGGGAAGATTACAACACATACTACTCTTTTTCAATTGAACCTTGTGC
Source organism: Loris lydekkerianus (assembly GCA_963574355.1). Classification (NCBI taxonomy): domain Eukaryota; kingdom Metazoa; phylum Chordata; class Mammalia; order Primates; family Lorisidae; genus Loris; species Loris lydekkerianus. Next base: position 10,232 of record CAUYPK010118413.1, read on the forward strand.
AAAAAAAGTTCCCTTTATTTGCTGTGAAATCAGCAGCCATTGTTGAAGAAAAGGGGCTATAGAAGTGGAAGGAATAATGAAACAGGCAGTGTAGGCATCTCTTAACAGTAGTTTTGTTTCTCATTTTGAGATATATAGCGTCTAGAAGGAGCTCTGTGTGGGGGGTGTGTATGTGTGAGAGAGAGACACAGATTGAGAGAGAGGGAGTGAAAGACAGACACGCCAATCAACTTCAGGGCTTCTCAGTCTTTTCTATTTGGGTATTTCTAGTGAGAGAAGAGAGGGGAAAGCATGTAATCTGGGAGAATCCATGGTGTTGTGCTCTTTCCACATGCCCAGATGGAAGTTTAAAACTTTCTTGAGGGATTATGTTTTCATTTATTTTTATTTTTTATTTTTTTGAGACAGAGTCTCATTTTGTTGCTGTTGGTAGAGTGTTGTGGCATCATAGCTCACAGCAACCTCAAATTCTCAGGCTTAAGTGATTCTCTTGCTACAACCTCCCGAGTATCTGGGACTACAGGTGTCTGCCACATTGCCCAGCTATTTTTCGAGATGAGGTCTTGCTCTGGCTCAGGCTTGCCTCGAATTTGTGAGCCCAGGCAATCCATCCGCCTTGGCCACTCAAGTGCTAAAATTACATGGCATGTTTTTATTTTGAAAAAAAAAAAAAAAAAATTGAAAGTATCTCACTCCCTGTTACAGCTATGCTTATCTTTGTATAAAAAGAATACTTCAAGCAGCTTGCCAGAAAGATGCTCTTGCATTAAATTTAAAAAATTCAGAAAATGGTGCTGAATTGAATAAAAGCAATCTCATCCAATAAGTTCAGTGTCCTGGTAATTTTGAGAACACAATCTCACATGAACATAAGTCTACAAAAGACAACAATGAGGGGTGGAAACTAGATGGCTGACTGAAGCCAGCTTTCCACAGAGGCCCCCATCCAAAAGGTGAGTTAAAAAACAGAAATTTAGCAAGTAACCTGGTGGATTAGAGCTGCACCAAGAGAGTAGGTTGAAGACAAACATCAACCCCGCTGAGGCGAGCTGCAACTCCAAGGATACAAACAAAAGGTACAAAATCTATCACCAAGTGGACGGGAGTCCCCTCCCCCATGAGAATGGCTCAGAGTGCCCCACAAACAAATGAGGAGAGTTCAAAGATCCTCCCACTACACTCCATGGGAGAGACACTCTAAAAACTGGACCTACCTCCCCTACAAGGAGCTCAAAGTCAGGCATAAAACTGTATATATTCTCTACTTGCAACTATGAGCTCCCAGCACTCCCCTCCACTCTCACTCTGAGGTCTGGAGGCCTGTAGCCCAGGAGTCCAGATTCTTGGGTGATTTCTCAAGGGGTGTGGACAGGGCCTAAACGGCAGCTGGTCAGTGCTGACTCTATGGCACGGGAGTGAGGAGAGGATGGTCGGCTGAGAGGGAACCACATTGGAGTGGCGGTGCCCCGACGTGTAGAGCAGCAACTGTCTTTTGGCAACAATAGGGCTCACTCATGGATATTCCAAAGCCAGACCCCCGTCTCCCTGGACAACCAGAGGAGGCTGGGCATCTACTCAGGTGGCAACCACCACAGAACAGATCTGGGATAGAAACACAGGCCCCGTGTGTAAAGGGTTTGCCTGAGGCGGTACCAGCCTGGGTGGAGCACGGGGACTAGAAACAGAGCCAGGAAGTTGCAGAGACAGGAAGTTCACCAAAGATTTTCACGCTTTCCTGAGCCTAAGATACACCCGGCCCTCAGGGGATCCTCAGCCTATAGATAAAGGAACACAGATGGCTACAACTGAGAACAAAATGAATACAAACCTGCAGGAACAAAGATAGGACCTGAGGCACAGGCTCTGGGAACTCAAAACAGCTTCTATTCTGCAGGAGAATTTGGCAGGGACAGAAACAAATTCCCACAAAGTTGTTCTGTTCTGTTCTGTCAGTAACATCAGGGGCAGGGCTGGAATTGATTGAACATCCCCCAGCCTACATGAAGCACCTGAGGTTGTCAGGCCTCACCTCTCCCTGCTAGATAGAGGCAGAGCACAGTGGCCTGGCTAAGCAGAAATAGATTTCCTTGTGATTCAGGCAGGTGCAAACCCCTGGAGTTTCTGTTCACAACAGGCAACTGAGTCACAGCCCTGCAGGGCTATCAGTGACTGGGTGTGACAGAGGTTCAAGGTGGAGAAGGAGCCATCAACCTTCCCAGACTTATCTATTTACTGGGTGGGTCCTCCTGACTCTACAGAGCAGTGGAGCAAGCCATATCTGAGTAGTCACCATACCCCTGCAATCCAGTTGCCAGAGACCTTTTAAACTCTCCCACCTGAGACAGGTGCTGACTGAGACATTTGATTTGGACTTTTTGAACTGAGCCAATCGCCTGAAGACTATTCAAGTGGTGCCCTGGGTGTGTGGTTGTAGAAAGGTTTGATTTTCCTTTTCCAATTGTTGACTGTGGGGTGCAGGGTGACCTAATTGCTGGTATTTCTCCACAGCTGAGATTTCAACCCAGAGTAACTGCTTCACAAGGGTAGAACAGAGACCAGCTGAAAATAAGACAGAAGCACTTAGCCCCACCACAACAAACAGGTCCCCAGTTTTTCAGGCCATAGCACTGTACAGGTCCTTGATAAAGCTCCAGGGGAAAAATCAAATGGTGTAAAATAATAATGGGACAAAATCAGAAGAAAAACTCTGGTAACATGAATAACCAGAATAGATCAACCCCCCACCCTACTCCCCCAAGGAAAGATACGGCAGATGTAACTGAAGATCCCATTCATAAACAGCCAGCTGAGATGTCAGAAATTGAATTCAGAATTTGGATTGCAAACAAGATTAATAGAATGAAGGAAAATTGGTAATTAAAAATTCGAGGAGCAATTCAAAAGTCAGAATTGGAAATTCAAGGAGAAACTCAAAAGTTGTCTCAAGAATTTAACAAATTTACAGACAAAAACCACCAAAGATTTTGATGTACTGAAGCAAGAATTTGAAGCCCTCAAAGAACTGAAAAATACAGTGGAAGTCCTCAGTAACAGAGTGGAGCAAGCAGAAGAAAGAATTTCTGACATTGAAGACAAAGCCTTTGAACATTCCCAAACTCTCAAACAGGAAAAGAAATGGAGAGCAAAAGTGGATCATTCTCTCAGAGAGCTCTGGGATAATTTGAAGAAGGCTAATATCCACCTAATTGGAATCCATGAAAGTAATGAAGTGGCCTTGCAAGGCACAGAGGCCCTTCTCCATGAAATTATAAAAGAAAT
>CAUYPK010118415.1:0-17971 GCA_963574355.1 Loris lydekkerianus
GGTAGAGTGCCGTGACGTCACAGGACTCACAGCAACCTCTAGCTCTTGGGCTTCCGCGATTCTCCTGCCTCAGCCTCCCGAGCAGCTGGGACTACAGGCGCCCGCCACAACGCCCGGCTATTTTTTGGTTGCAGTTCGGCCGGGGCTGGGTTTGAACCCACTACCCTCTGTATATGGGGCCAGCGCCCTACTCACTGAGCCACAGGCGCCACCCTCCTTTCTTTATTTTTACTGGAGATTTTTTTATGTCCAGTTCTCCAATTTTTACAACGGTCTGTTCTATTCTAGTGTAGTCTTGTTAGTGAATGCCTTCCAATTACTCTACACTTTGCTTAAGTTGTAAGAGTTTCCATCAGGCTTTCATATATGCATAAAATAGAATTCAATTAATGCATAATGTTGTACATTTGGAACTGTGCTGGCTTTTGCAGCCCTGTCCCAAATGTATAGGATCTGTGAATACATCTCAACGATTGACATGATCAACTCACATGTAGCTTTGGGAATTTGGGTTTGTGGGTCTCTTCAGGCAGCTGTTAGCACATGAAGCCTTAGTTTAATCACAACTACAGAACATTCCTCACTCTCCAAAGAATCATCAAGTTCTTTTTTGTAAACATATTGGAAATGATTAGAGAAACAGATACATAGTAGTACCTGTGGTGTAACAGATATTGTGATAAGAGCTAAGTGCTTAAGAAACATAGACAGACAAAGGGAAAAAAGTGTCTGAAGTTAGATGAGTTCATATATACTACCAAAAATAAATCTGCATGCTGGGTAGAGCAAAACAAAGCTAAAACTACTTTGATACTTTGGGCATGGATAAAACAGTAAGTAATATAGATCTAAGAATGGAGGGCCCTTCAAATAAGAAGTCAAGGATGAACCAGTTGTCTGTCATTAGGTGGATCACTATGGTGTCTCTGTCTTCACTTATAGTTCTTTTGTCCAGAGTGAGAAAGAAGAGAGCATTACACAAGTCCTTTCCATGATGCTCTGTGCCTAGAAAATACTAGACTTTACTAAATATTTGTTGACTAAATGAATCAACAAATAAAATGGGATTGCTGTTGTTTCTCATTAAACAAGTTGTCTTAGTTTTTTTATTTTTATAGTGCTTAAATATAGCTTTCTATGTATTACTTTAAGTTAATAAGACAAGTACTGTAACTTTTTAATCTTAATTCAGGGATTTTGAGTTAGACTATATCTAGACAATTAGAAATGTTAAAATATAAACCTCTCTAGCCGGGCATAGTGGCAGGTGCCTGTAGTCCCAGCTACTTGGGAGGCTGAAGTAAGAGAATCACTAAGCCCAAGAGTTTGAGGTTGCTGTGAGCTGTGATGCCATGGCACTCTACCCAGGGCAACATAGTGAGACTCTGGCTCCAAACAAACAAACAAACAAACCTCTCTCATTGAGATGGTGAGAAGAATGCCCACTTACATTATGGTGGTCTTTCAGTTTGATTTCTACCTCTCCTTCTACATTTGCCATGGTAATTTGGCATTTGAGATGTAAAAGCAAACAAATTTCTAAAAACCAACCCCAACCTGATAGGAGATGATTCTAGAGGTGAAAATATGAGGTATACCCATAAAAATGCTAACTTAAGATCTTTTTTTTTCTAACTTAAGATCTTAAAATGACCATATTGTGTAATTCCTATTCTATATTTACATAGCACAATTTTCTTTCTGATTTATTCTTCAAATATGGGCTATATAACTTGACGAGCTAATTTAGCAAGGAAAAGCTAAACTACCTATTAGTATTATTAAGAGTGAGTTTTTATTTGATTTCTAGTAAAGGTGATTGAGTTTTAATTGGCAATGATGGAGTCAACACTACCGTCTATTTTGGCACTGAACAGTGAAAAGTTTTTGAAGGTTACCCTCATTATTTATTTTTATTTCTTTTTTAAAGACAGGGTCATTGTCATCTGGGCTGGTGTACAGTGGTACAATCATAGCTCATGGTAACCTCAAACAAGTGAACTCAACAGATCCTCCTCTCCTCCCAAGTACCTAGGACTCCAGGTACAAGCCACTACACTTAGCCAATTAAAAAAAAAAAAAGTTCTTTTTAAAGATAAGGTCTTGTCCAGGCTAGTTTCAACTCCTGGCCTCAAGCTATCCTCCAACTTTAGCGAGGTTACTCTCTTTAGGAAAAAAATATTTAATATTAGATAAAAATGTATGAGGAACACTAATAATAATTGTATCTACTAATTATTGGATGCCAGGTACAAAGAAAATAATACTTCATTTATTTTGTCTTAAATCATTTAATTTCATGAAACCCCAATAATGCAGGAATTAGAACATTTTACAAATAAAAAAATAAAAATTAAAAAAGCTAAGTAATTTTTTCAAAGTTGGTAATTTAACAAGTGGTAGGCCTCGATATGAACCCAAAACAGTTTGGCAACAAAGCCTTTACTTCTCACTACTGTTCTGTTCTGCTTCCCAATCTATGCATGCCGTCCCTGTTCGACAAACTCTAAAACATTATACAGATACACACTAACCTTAGCAACAGTCAAATAAAAATGACTTTAGAAGGGTCCTCAGGACAAAAATGTAAATACAAACATATGAAAATATTAATCTTTCTCATACTGGATATTAACTAGAACTAATCTTTAACTGTAATATGTACTGTTAAATTTTAGATTTATTTAAAGGTTTCCGGTAAGGAAATCAATGATTATGACCACTGACATTGACTTCATGTGATGAAACTGCAGAGGTGTGCATTTTAAGAAAACTAAAAGTTGATGTCCTAGGAAATGTCCTAGCTCCTTTCTCAAATATTGTACCAAACGAAGTATGCCAACAAAAATTTTGAAGAGTTTTTTTTTTATTTTTTTAGTTTTTTAATTCAATGCCAATACTAAAATGAGGGCAATCAAAGTTCCGACTAGCACAGAGTAAACACTTGAACATTATTATTATTAATTACATGCTTATATCTTTTTATATCTTACATCTATTACTGAAGTCTCAATTCAACCAATTAATTTAATGTGTAAACTGGAAGAACAACTACTTTAGAAGGGATTCCCCAGATCAACTGTTTTACTTTCCCAATTTTATAGGGGGTTAAACTAAGATCTCCAAAAATGCAGTGAACTCTTAGAACAGCGGTTCTCAACCTGTGGGTCACGACCTACAGGAACTGTATTAAAGGGTCATGGCATTAGGAAGGTTGAGAATTGTTGTCTTAGAGCAGTATAATTGTAGAACCTGAACTAAAAGCCAGGTGGGATCACTCTAAAATCAGAGGTTTTGAAGCCAGCTATTGTAGCCACTATGGCTTCTTTGTTCTAAACAAACCTGATTTTTTTAGACATTCCCAACTACTTACTACAGGCTAGGGATCATCTGTACAAAGACAAGTGTCTTAATATGGAGAAGCTCAGAGTCTAGAGCAGAAGATAATCAAGCAATTAACTCTAACACCAGGAGAGAAGTGCTATGTCTGAGCAATATGTCTAAATTTCTATGGGAATATGAATGTCACAGTGATTACAGAATGTTACTAAAATGATATTTCAGTTAACAGATCTGATTTAACCTCTTCCACAGCAGCAGTATAGTAGAAGTTTTCTTACCTTAGTTAAGGATTTCCTGAATTAACCAACACTCATCATTGTCTTGACCTGACATGGGGAAGCTAATCTGGAGTATATTTTCACAGTGCTCCCCAAACAAGTGAGATAGTACACTTGCCAAGTAGAGTTTTATATCCACCTAGTACAGTTATATATTTACCAAGATTTATCTGAGTTTTTTACTGAGCCTATTCATCTGGCTTGTACTTGTTAACTATATCATTTGTTTCTATAATTAGGTAATTTGATTAAATATTATGTGCATTGATAAAATACTAATCTGAAAGTTGTTTCTATAAAATAGGTTAGAAAGGCTGGCTAAAAAAACAGGTTTTTAAAAAAATGCTGTCAAATCAAGGTGGGCAAGACAATTGTAAAAGACTGAGAAAAAATACAAAGTCTGGAAGTATTTGACATTAGATTATCTCCCCAATGTCTTTGATTATTGTGATACATTCTGCATAAACATGGTGGAGATCTCTAAAAATGGAAACTGTTTTACAGAAAAATGGGCAATTTAATATGCATCAATATTTTAAATGAAAATAAAATGTTGAAAGAATCCTTTCTATAATGACTAACATTTTCAACAGGTCTGTTCCTATTACATAAGTGAGTTCTTTGACTGCATACCATATGCCAGACATAGTTCTGAAAGCTTTGCATGCATGGTTTTATTTAATCCTTAGACAAATTTAATAACTGAGCAGTCTTAAAGATGTTCAATAACAAGTTCACATTCCCACAGCTGATAAACTGGAAATATGACATTCCAATCAGGTCTTGAAAACTGTATGACTGCAAAATACGTGATTACCATCCAGTGTAAAATCAACGTATTTCTTGTGTAGGTGTACCTCTCTGCACCCTAATTATAATACAGTTTTCTTTCTGGTTACTTAGTTTTGAGGTAAAAATGGCCAATATCTGCACAGGACATCTCCACCTCAAGAATGTCACTTCTCGTTCTAGACGGTCCCTTTCCCCTACTTGCCTATTTGAATACATATGCTCTTGGATATAGCTATTCCTTAACTTCTTCCGGATATTGTTCCAACTAATCCACTTCATGTTGGTTTCCCATTACCTTTAAATTTTATAAAATAGCACTCAACATTGAATTTCATATGTTCAATCATTCACCTATCCATCTATTCAATAAATATTGAAGTGTCAATCCATGCTTTAGGTACTTAATAAATGTTAACTAGATTGATTTTACAAAAGATTCAGAAACAGAAGCAAGTAAGGTTCACTTAACTCACACAACAATTATTAACTGATCTCTTTATATATGAGGTGTGTGCTAAGTTGAATGATGATGAATATGGAAGCTCTATTAGCACTTATTGATTTAGCACCATCAATACCAGGCACTATTACAAGACTTTGTACATATTAGCCTTTTTTATGAGATTGCTACAATTATTACCTTCATTTTATTGATGAAACAAATATGCAAAAGATCAAGGAAAACATTTCCAAGGTCATGCAGCAAGAATTCAGTGAAGCCAGGATTTACATATAATCTGACCAGAGCCTGCAGTATTAATCATTACACATGTTGCCTAATAAATAGTGATAGGAATAAATACACCATTCTTTGAGATTATATAAATATAAGTGGATATTCCCCAATGAAAGTAACTTTTCTATTGGATTCTGAAGGAAGATTAGAAAATAATTTATGTGGAATAACAAGCAGAAAATATACTGTATGCAAAGGCCCCCAGGAAAGAAAAAGAGAGAGCATGGCAGTTTGGGGAAACAAGTACATCAGTTCATAATTGCAGAGAATTATTATTTTAAACTGGGAGAAGCAGGGAGAACAACTAATCAATAAATTTTAAAGAATAGCATTTATAATTTGTTTAAATAAGCAAAATCTTCTCAAATATCTTTTCATTTGAATAAAGCATTACTTTAATAAGCATAGCCTTCTCCCTATAAACTCACAGAAGATTAAAAATAAATAAAGAAAATAAAATAACAAGAATTAACTCATAGATGTTATATATAAATTAAGTCAGTTATAATTGGACAGGAATTCTTATTATACTTTATACCGAAAATCCATTTATTTTCCTCTTTCTAATCATCACTCTGAGGTAAAAATATTTGACAAATATCTTACAAATTATGTATCTAATCAAAGAGAAATTTCTACATCTATGCCTTCCATAAAGATAGCTGTAAGTGTCATGCACATAAATTTAATGTCATTTAAACTAACTAACCTTTTTAAATAAGGTCAATGAAATAACCACCTGGTTATGACCTCTGGTGGCCTAGTATTTCACATGGAGATTCTATTTTCTACTAGAAAGCCGCCCTTTATGTTGTCCTGTGAAGTACCAAGAGAAGTGTGTCACATTCATTTAGTGGTCCCTGCCACCTTAAAGGAGGAAGCTAATAGTAAAGTTCAGAATAATAGTATAACAACTAAATTTTATTTAGCACCTATGTGCCAGGCACTGTTCTAAATACTTTAACTAGGCACATTATCTTTCAGCCCTTTGAACAGGTTATTACATAGGTGCCTGACCCATAAGGAAATGGTCAATGTAGGCAGATAGTGAACTATGGATTCTACTGTATAATACCACCATTTTAAGAATTGAATACCAATGGCTACTAACATCAAGAAAAGTAAAACTAGTATTATTTGCTTCATTATAAAAGAATATAATACAACGTATAGCAGCAGTCCCCAACCTTTCTGGAAACAGGAACCAGTTTCATAGAAGATAATTTTTCCATGGACAGGGGATGGGGTGATAATTTTAGGATGATTCAAGTACATTACATTTATGGTTGCACTTTATTTTTATTATTTTTACATTGTAATATATGATGGCATGATTTATCATGGTCTTTGTGAGTCAAACCACTCTGCTAATGATAACCTGCATTTGCAGTTGCTCCAATTCCTTCTCAGCTCCACCTCAGCTCATCAGGCATTAGGTTGTCATAAGCAGCACACAGCCTAGGTCCCTTACATACACCGTTTACGGTAGGGTACATGCTCCTGCGGGAATCTAATGCTGCTGCTTATCTGACAGGAGGGGGAGCTAAGGTGGTGCGGCAAGTGATGGGGAGGGGCTGAAAATACAGATGAAGCTTCTCTCACTCACCTGCTGCTCACCTCCTACTTGCAGCCCAGTAGGGACACAGACCAGTACTGGTCTACAGTCCAGGGTTTGGGGACTGTAAACCTATAGTCTTGCAAATGTACTCGTGAATCTGGATCTAGATGCCAAATAGTTTTGGAAATATAGAGGACAGAAAGACAAGGGGTACACATCTGAGATGTGCAAACTTGGGAGACTCTACTGGTCTAATGGCCTGAGTGCTTCAGTAGATAAACTGTAAGGTAAACAGAAAGGAGCTGAAATCCTATCTATTAAAAGAGATGTAAAAGACATATAAAACTAAAAAAAAGTTGGGCAAAACTGAAAAGGAGTCTCTAGGGGTGCATTAAAACATAAAGAAATGGATAATAAAATCAAAGAAATGGAAGGAAGTGATTATTATAAAAGGTTAGTGGTCTGAATTTCTGTTTGTCAATATCTTTTTCCATGCTTATGAAAGGTCACTAACCTTTTATAAGAAAAAAAGAGCTACAATTAAAATGGGCATGCTAAAGTCTTTTAGTGGCTAGCAAAGTTCTCTTTTTGCTGTAGGTGGTGGTTATAGGATATGTGCCTTATAATAATTACATATAAATCATTCTCTAAATAATATTTTATTTTTTATCTGTGCTGCATTTCATGATAAATTGGAATAAAACACACACATTATATTGTTCACTATTCTCTATGTGTGCATGTATTTTTATTTTTTATTAGAAAATAATTCCTGAATTAACTTTGTCAAATATTTAACTCTGTCAAAATAGTCCCCAAGAATGAACTAGTTGCAAGAAGGTGAAATACAGAGAGTTACATTTCTCTACAAAATAAGAAATCATGAATTTTTAGTGCTTACCTAGTAGATTCTAAGAGAAAAGGAGGATTTTTTTTTTTTTTTTTTTTTTGAGTCAGGCAGTGTTGTGGGTTGAATCTACCCACCTCCAAAAGAGGATGAAGTCTTAATCCCTAGAATCTATTACTTTAGAGTTAGGGTGGTTGCCATTGATTAGAGGAAGATAAAGTTATCACAGTGGACCCTAATCCAATATAATTGTGTATTTATAAAAAGGAGGAATTTGAGTGCAGAGACAGACGTGCACAAAAGTAGAACAATGCATGAAAATGCCAGGGGAGATAAGAGTGATTCATCTGTAAACCAAGAAATGTCAACGATGGCCAACAAACCACTAGAGGTTAAAAGAGAGGCATTGCAACAGACTACCCCTCAGAAGGAAACAACCTTGCTGATACCTAACCTTCAAAACTGTGAGACAGATAGTTATGTTGTTTAAGCCATTTGTGGCATTTTTTTGCAGCAGCCCTAGCAAACTATCATAGGGAGAGAACAGGTTAGTCCCATAAGACGGCACATTTCGGACTAAGGGGAAAGACACAGGGAGGATTTCCTTGTGGAGGGATGACTGAAGAACTTTAAGACTAGAGGTGACCAGTAGATAATCTTCAGAAAGGCCAAGAAGGGTGGTGAATTTCTCATAGTTGAGGGCTTGAGCCCTTGAGATATTAAGGAAAGGATGATTCCTGAAGGTAGAGAACTTTGTGACATAAAGGTTTTTAATTCAGTTATATACTAGAGATTGTATATGCAAGTATTATATATGTTTTTTTTTCTTTGCAGTTTTTGGCTGGGGCTGGGTTGGAATCCACCACCTCCAGCATATAGGGCTGGCACCCCACTCCTTGAGCCACAGGCGCCATCGGTATTATATATGTTTTTGAATAGATACATAAGGAAGAATTGCTTTTATACAGAAAAGGAATATGTGTGTATGTTACTAAGATATATAGATATAGATATGTGTGTATATACATTCACATACATGTATATATTAATTTTCTTGCTACATAAATATTTAAAGACCTAGAAATAGGCATATAAAAATAGGTTTACTATCAGTTTAATATATACACATACACTGGCCTTTATGTATGTCACAACAAAACTTATAGTGTTTTTTTTTTTTTTTTTTTTTTTTTTTTGAGACAGAGTCTCACTGTGTGACCCTTGGTAGAGTGCTGTGGCATCACAGCTCACAGGAATCTAAAATTCTTGAGCTTAAGCGATTCTCTTGCCTCAGCCTCCCAACTAGCTGGGACTACAGGCGTCCACCACAATGCCTGGCTATTTTTTGTTGCAGTTGTCATTGTTGTTTAGCAGGCCCAGGCAGGGTTTGAACCCACCAGCCTTGGTGTATATGGCCGGCACCATAATCACTGTGCTATGGGCACCAAGACGACTACAAAAGTTCTGAAACAGACTTTCAAGAAACACAGTAAATAGCATCCTTTCTGATTCACCTGGCCAAGTTTCAATTTGTTGAGCTCATTGGTGTTGCCAGGAAGGCTTAATGGTTTCCATCTGTGCAGATTTTACATACGATTTTTGTGTATCTCAAAACTTTTGTAATGACCCGTGTGTGTGTGTATTCGAGTGTGAGAAAGAGAAAAAGTACTCTTCCTTCAGAGACATCTATCCCTCATCGCCAGAAATAAAACAAGCTGAAAGGAGACTAAAAAGATGAAATCACTGCCAAGGACAGGCACACAGGAAAGCAGGTTTATTTTTAACGTTTTGAAGTCATAAGAGTTATTTCTGCAACTGGACTGCTTGGTTATTTTTCTTTTTTTCATTTTCAGGGTTTGTCTTTCATGGCCTGTGGGCAAGGGCATTTGTACTGTTACCAGCATAGTCCCTTCCAATAAAGTTTCCCATTCTACTCTCTCAGGACAGCACACAAAGCCCATCAATTACAATGATTGACTTTTAAGAGACTGTGTGGGCAGCTCTGTTGGTTACAACATTTTCAAAGCTTTAAAGTGCTAGAGTCAATTAGTGGGGCAATTAGTGGGTGACTTCTCATTATGATTACTACCTTTAAGAGCTCCTGCTGCCAAGAGAGCTGGGCCTCCGCAATTTCCTCCTAAACCAGCAGGCCTTGGTCAGATCAGTGTTGGGAATCAGTAAATGATATAGAAATCATGGAAAAAAAGATATTGAGAAACAGGAAGACAGACCATAAGAGATGAGAATTTCACTCTAGAACACAGACAATAAGAGCTGCCATTTGAACATGCCTACAGTGTGCCACATCTCTATTTTGCTAGCCCTGTCATATGTTATTATTTTATTTATACCAAAAAAAAATTGCATTTTGACATTAGTATCATTATTCTCAGCTTACAGAAAAGGTACTGAGACTCAGAAATTCTGTGCTTACTGTTTACAGAAATCTAAATAAGAATCATATCCAGCAACTAAACTTAGTCCGACAACCAAGTTATAATATTTCTAATCCCCCATACTGAGAAAGAAAATTAAAAAATTACAATCTGTTATGAGATATAAGTCTTTTCTCCCCCAAAAGTTTGTGTTTCAACCTATTCTGAACAAAAGAGTTGACCCTAGTTATGCTGTGGCAATAGCTCTCAAGAGAAAGAGTTGACAGGTGTCACAACCTCCTTGAGTCTGGTTCCTAAGCAGCTGCTAATAGTGATGGGATACTCCTCTCTGAGATGCCTTCCAGCAGAAACTTCTTAGAAAGTATCAGTCCATGACAGTATCTTTCATTCCAGGTAGTAAAAGGAATCCTTGCCATCCAGCTACCCTGGACATCTAGTAACATCAATTTGAGGGAATAAGTTAAAAACTTAGGTGAAGTTTTTAACCAAATAATGTATTATTTCACTTTCTCTTATTGTTATTGGTACTATGTATACAACCACTTCTTACTGAATACATCAGGGAAGGAACAACCTTGAATGCAGGTAGAATTACAAGTGAAATACACTTTGAAGTTTCAGCACCATTATGCTCATGAATGATCTTCTGTCAGATTCCAGGAATTTGAAAGAAACCAAACTCACAAGTAAATCTTTTTAAAAAATATCCAGGGTATTCTTCTCTCTGTCCACAAACTACCAGAATGAAACAAGCAAAATCAAAATGCCTAATACATCCACTATCCAGTACAGAATTTATTTCTGTTTATAAAAGACTTTGAGGGAGAATAACAACATTATAAAACACAACCTACTCAACAACACTTAGTCTTTTTGACATTAATTCCTGTAAAATGTGATGGATGAGCAGAACCACAGGAGGAATTGTCATACACAGAAGCCTTTAAAATCACAAGGCTCTCTTCATAATCCTCCTGAGTTGGCCTCCCAAAGAGCCGAGATTACAGGCTTGAGCCAGTGCACCCAGCCTAACATTTTCTTTTCTCTAGCAGAAAAAAATGCAGTATATAATATATATTGTAAACAAGATATATATTAATCAACTGTACATTATCAATAAGGCTTTCAGTCAATAGTAGGCTACTAGCGGTTCAATTTTGGGAGAGTCATAAATTACATACAGATTTTTAACTATGCTGAGGTCTGCATCTCAACCCCACATTGTTCAAGAGTCAGCTATACATGCTTTTCTGTAAAGACATGTCTGCAGATCTGAAGGTGTGGGAATTCCTAACTCTCTCATGTGGTAAAAGATGCATCAAACTCTTTAAACTATAGTCAATATGATTATAACAATAAAACTAATTAATGGTCCTTTCATCATTAGCACAGACTGAAGGCCAACAGAAAAAATGAAGCCTTCTAGCCTAGCAGCATCAAAAGTAAATAAATAAAGCTAAAAATAGAATTACTATACTATTCAGCAATCCCACTTCTGGATATTCACCTAAAAGATTTGAAATCAGTTTGTCAAAGCAATGAGACATCTGTACCCTTTGTTCATTGTAGTACTATTCATGAAAGTTATGAAATCAACGAAAGTGTCCATCAACAGATTAGAAAATGTAGTATATATAAACAATAGAATACTATTTATTCAGCCTTAAAAATTCTATTTGTGATAACATGAATAGAATTGAAGAACATTATAGTAACTGATATATGTCAGGCCCAGGAAGAAAAATACCACATAATTCTCACTTATGTCTGAAATCTAAAACAATTAAACTCATAGAGGCAGAAAGTAAAATGATGGACACAGAGGCTGGGAGGTGGGGAAATTAGGAGATGATGGTTAAAGTGGTATAAAACTCTCAGAAAGAAGGAATAGTGTTCTCTGTTCTTCTTTTTTTTTTTTTTTAGTTCTATTGCACAATGTAGTGAATCCTGTAAATAATAGAGTACTACACATTTAAAAACTTAAATTTCAAATAGTCTTACTACAAAAAATGATATTTGAGGTGATGAATATGTTAACTAGTTTGATTAATTATTCCACATTATATTCATGAATTATAACATCATTCCACATCCTGTAAATTTACACAATAAAATTGTCACTTTACAATGAGAAAATAAATTTAAACCTACTTCTCTATTAAAAGGAAAAAAATAACCTATTCAATGGATCTGTTTGTCATTTATGTGGGCTTTTAGTGGTAGGCTGGTTGGTTGATGGGTCAGTTGATGGTAGTAACTTCAGGTTCTATAGATAAGCACTCTCATTTGGACAATAAGTTTCAAAAGGAAGAGAGAAGAGAGGGTTAGGTGAGAGAGAAGAGAAAAAAAAATTTTTAAGGTAGCTTAAATTAGATATTTTTTTTACTCCCTAAAATTAAATAAATGATTTCCAGGAGACATTGAAAGGAGAAGCCTGGTTTAAGGGTGATTTATAGCGATGTATGAAGTGTATACTGACATAAAGAAGCCTAGAAAAGGAATAGTACAGACAGAGGGAAAAAGTAGAGGCACCAAGGCAGGGGTGTTGCAAGATTTTACATAAGGAATGAATCCTGATGAGGTTGATCTTGCAGCTTATAATACAGTGCAAAAAGTTGGAGGTGGTGGTGGTAAAGGCTTTTACCTCCCACTGAAATGACATAAATATTTAAAGAATAGTTCCTAGATTTGGAAAGACCTATCTATTTAGTAGCAACTGCCTAATCCCTAGTCATAGTGATATGTAGGACTGTATCTGAATTCTTTAGAGAAAAAGTAGTTAATATAATAGAATATAGGGCTATTATAATATTACAATTAGAATTAGAGAGGTGAAAGGACCTTTAGGATTTACAAAGTTTACTGATCTTTACTCAGAGTGGAAGATCACAGAAAGTCTATGATAGTCTTAGTCGTAGTCTTAAGTCTATGATTTATTTGCGCAGAAAATGGCATTATAAATAAATAATGTGATGACACACACTATTTCTCTCATTATCCTTATAGTTCCACACATAGCACAGTGCCTACCTAAAGATATATTTGTTGACTGAATTAATGAATCCATAAACACAGTTTTGTTTTAATGCCCCATATTCTCAGTTGGGCTAACATGTGTAAGAAATTTAACCAAAAAATTGTCGGTCTAGTAAGAGCTTGAGCTTTGGACTCTGATAGACTTGAATTCAAATCCAAAATTCCACTGTTTATAAAATTTTTGAATTTGAGGAAGTTGTTTATCTTTCAATGTTTGCTTCTGTAAATTGGGAATAAAAAAGTTGTGAGTACTATCTCTGGCTCAATAAAGATTTCAATAAGCAGTGTTTCATATATTCAGAATTATCATGATTATTGTATTCATTATTATTACATTATCACTCTATTTTCCTTTATGCTTTACATACATTAATCTTCAAATCAACTATAGATAGGTATAGGGTATGTCTAAACATAAATTGGTGTGTTTGGAAGTTCCCAGGCTACAGGAATGACCACTGTGGCTATAAAGGTATTAGAGGTAGTATGATGAAATTCCTATTCAAAATTAATTGTTCACCCCAAGGGGAGAAGGTTGCAGGATAAGTAGGTGTAGGGTCTCTCATTCTTGCTTCAATTAAAGAAATCTTTTTTTTTTTATAGAGCTATTAAAATTTATTTAAGATTTTATTGCAGGTTACAAAATCAACACTCATAAATCTGTAGCCTTTATATATACCAACAATAATCATGCTGAAAAAACATTCAAAGACTCTATTTCATTCACTGTAGTGCCAAAGAAGATAAAATATTCGAGAGTTTACCTAACAAAGAACGTGAAAGATTCCCCCCCCCCCCATATTATGTTTCCAAGATGCCCACTGACTTCAAATCCCTTACTCTAAACATCAGATGACATTTATGAATCATGGTAGCTGGCCACCAGGGGGCTAGAAAAAGTGAACTGCTCATGCTACTGAAAGTTCATGAGAGAGTATTTCCTGCCCTTTACCACCCCAATTCATTCATTTAAAGTACTATATTATCTTAAGATACATTTCTTTTATTACAAAGCGTGGTCTGTGTATTGGAAAGTAGCAGTTCACTTTTCTGAAAGTGCTCCACCCAGGGCTGTGATGAATGGAGAGCACTGAAAGAAATGACACACAAAGAGAAAGAACAAGAAGTCCTTAAATCTGTGTTACCTCCTGCCCTCCCCCCCACCCCCACGGGACCATGTCGCTAGAAAGAGTGATTAGAATCAACTGCTTAGGAACTCTGGAGCTGACTGTGCACACACAAAACAACCAAACAAGTGGTTGGTGGAAGAACAGTCTGTGGCTCTTTGTTATGAACAGGTACTACTGCCTGTTCCTTAGCCTGATGTGGGCAGAGCATCCCCATATGCCCACGTTCTCACAGCAGCTGGCTGGTACCTGGGTGGGAAGTCAGGACCTTGTCCTCCAAGAATTTGGGGTCCTGCATTTTGGTTGTAATTGTTACTTTCAGCAGCAATTTTTGTTTTAAAGGATAATAAAAGTGTTGCAAAATTTAGTAGTGTTGGTAGTTGCACAATTCTGGGAATATATTAGAATATATTTTAAAATGTAAATTTTATGATATATAAATTACATTTTTATAAAACTGTTATTGACCTCCCCAACACCACTCCTCTCCAAAATACACATTGAGATACCACTACATAAAAAGGAGAATAGTATATTTAAAAACACTGACAATACCAGGTTTAGGGTTTTTGTAGAGAAATTGGAATCTTCAACTCTTATTTCAAGGAATATGAAAGTCTTAGGCATTTTCTTTGTTTCTCTCTCTCTTTCTTTTTCTTTTTTTTTTTTGCAGTTTTTGGCCGGGGCTGGGGTTGAACCCACCACCTCTGGCATGTGGGACCAGCACCCTACTCCTTTGAACCACAGGCACCACCCAGTCTTAGCCATTTTTAAAACTGGAAGTTTCTTAAGAGATTATATTGAAAGTTACCATGTAAACCTGTAATTTCACTCTAAGGTAGGTGTTGTCCAAAAGAAATAAATATATTTCCACACGTTCCACAACAATTTGTAAGACTAGGAAACTGTAAGTATTAAAATAATTTAAAATAATTTACCCATAATCTCATATTTTTAAATTCATGTTTCAAAATATGATAGTCAATGTTGTCTGAAGAAATTCATAAGTAACCATACCTATCTATTCTTATCCATAAAATAGATTTTAAGAAACTTCCCTTCCTAGGTTAACTAATTGCTAAACTCCTGTTTTCAGTATTTATAACTAAATGTATTAAATTTTCATAGGTTCTGAAACAAATTATTACAATTTATCTCTGATAATAATTCTAAGTAATCAAACAATGCTTGCCTTCATTGTCATTAGGTAGCCATTAAGTACACAACTACTTAAAGTTGTCTAGCATTTAATTTTGGCAAATTTCCAGGCAATTTTCCTCCTCCAGTTTTTCTAGGTTTTCTATTTAGCAGGGGAGACACAACATAATAAAATTATTTGAAATTAAGGCTCAGTAAGCTTCTTGCAATGTTTTCTGTTTGTCAGATAAGATTGGGTATCGTCCTTTCTTGGGAAGAGCGCATCTTACGCTGTGCAGAGGTGAAATTCCCTTTCATTCAAGTGTGAGATCTTCCAGCACCCAAAGGGGCAGACTGCCAACCTCCTGTCCCTGGGTTTGAAATTACAAGGGAAATCACAATGTCTCTTTTCTTGACAGAAACAGCAGGAAGCAATGTTCAATTCTCACAGGTAGAGACCTCCTACCTATAACGGCTTAGATTGATTTTCAAAAAAGATGCTTCCTTTTGTAAAAATAGTAATTGCCTGCTACATTCTCTGTCCAGTATCTTTTCTTTCTCTTTTTTTTTTTTTTTTTTTTTTTTTTTTATCCTACTCTTTATCTCCATTTCTCTTTAACCTTGGAATTTATTAATTTTGGTTATGTTGTAATATTAATAATTACAATGCTGTTTGTTTTAATACAGTCTCCCCTGCACTAAAACATCATGATGACTACCTGTTATTAGCAAAACATTTACCAACACCTCTATGTTCTCCAAGAATTGATACCAGAGTTTCTCTTTTCTCCTGGCTGGCTTGCCATATATGATACCGTAGGGGAAAAAAAGGAATCCACGGACCATGGGTCTGTAGTAAGACAGGATTTATTCACAGAAACAAAGAATACAAAAACAGCTTCATTGTTTTTCTGAAAACTGAGCTTCAAAACAATGTGGGATTTCTATTATTGGCCTGCAAAGAGAACAGAGGTGGGGAAACAAGCTCTCTTGCTCCCTTTCCAAAGTCTGTCTCCGCGCTCTCTGCTCAGGGGTATATATAGTTGCAGGAGGTTATTTTGCAGAGCTCAAAGTTTACTTTTAGGGCATAGGTCTTCTAAGGTTGCAGCCAGTCTTCCATTTAACAGCAAGAGGCAGGAAACCTCAGGCCTTGGAAACTTACATGAAATTGACCAGGCAATGAAATTGATCAGCCCTAGAAAAGGTGGGGTTTCCCCCTTTCTCCAGAAGTGCAAGGGGAAGGAGACATAGAGGCACCAGTGTCTCCTGGGCAGTTGTCTGGCGCCTCCAGCTACTGGAGCCTCCTAGGCACCCCCACCCACCCTCCAGCCTGCTGGTTCCTCTGCCGCTGCCACCGCACCAACACCACCAGTGCCAAGGTGGCCGGTTTTGGTGGCAGCTGTCCTGTATAAGAATGTAACCAGCCCAACAAGACAGCCTCTTTCTTGCCTATGGAAGAAATACACATTGTGTGTCATACTGTCAAAATGTGAAAATTATCCCCCTTCTCTGGAAAGAACTATATCTAGTGTAATTGATTGCAAATCTTAAGTTAATTAACTGCTAGTTTCAAGAATTGGGAAAATAAAAACAACCATTTATGAAAAAACAAAGTGTGTTTTATCACACATAGACTAATAGGATAATAATAGATATTGACATGAAGAATATTAATCCTGAGTTACTCATGAAAGAATGGACAGGCACACGATGAAATAGTATAGCAGATACTGCCTTTAAGTCCCGGTGGGCACAGTCCTGTAACTTCTGCCTCTTGAACATATGTAGAACATCTGAGAAGTTTTGGTACAAACACTCAGAAATTGAAGTATTCTGGGTTTCTTGCACCCTAAGCCATGCTGATCCAGAGTGACAATATTAGGAACGGGGACATCTATCCAGGCAAAATATAAAAGATACAAACCAATTCATTACAAAAAATTAGATATTTTATATCAATATTTTTCAGAACTGGACACAGAGACAAGGGGGCATCAAGCTGTGACTTAATTATTTTTGTACTTAGCATATTAATATTTCTGAAAACCGAGTTCCAAACAACGTGGGCTTTCTATTCCTGGTCTTCATCAATATACTGTATCATTATTTTATTTTATTTTTATTGTTTTTGGAGAAAGAGTCTTACTTTGTCATTGTTGGTAGAGTGCCATGGTGTCATTGCTCACAGCTACCTACAGTTCTTGTGCTTAGGTGATTCTCTTGCCTCAGCCTCCCAAGTAAGTGGGACTACAGGCACCTGCCACAATGCCAGGCGATTTTTTGTTGCAGATTGGCCCCAGGCAGGTTCAAACCCACCACACTCAGTATATGGGCCTGGTGCCCTACTCACTGAGCCACAGGCAACCACCCTGTATCATTTATTTTATTTTTTATTTTTATTGTTAAATCATAGTTGTGTACATTAGTGCAATCGCCTGTACCCATTGTAAGATGCACCATAGATGTGGCCCCACCCATTACCCCTCCCTCCACTAAAACCTCCTGGCCCCACCCATTAGCCCTCCATCCACTAAAACCTCCCCCCTCCCTTCCCCTTCCTTGGCCCCTTCCCCAAAGTATTATGCTATAGTTGGGTTATAGCCTTCATGTGAAAGCTATAATTTAGCTTCATAGTAGGGCTGAGTACATTGGATACTTTTTCTTCCATTCCTGAGATACTTTGCTAAGAAGAATATGTTCCAGCTCCATCCATGTAAACATG
>CAUYPK010118417.1:0-29900 GCA_963574355.1 Loris lydekkerianus
TCAATACGATATTGGCTGTGGGTTTGCTGTAGATGGCCTCTATCAGTTTAAGAAATGTCCCTTCTATACCAATTTTCTTAAGTGTTCTGATCATGAAGGGATGCTGGATATTATCAAAAGCTTTTTCTGCATCAATTGAGAAAATAATATGATCTTTATTTTTTAATTTGTTTATGTGTTGAATTATATTTATAGATTTATGTATATTGAACCAGCCTTGAGACCCTGGGATAAAACTGATTTGGTCATGATGTATAATTTGTTTGATGTGTTGCTGAATCCTGTTTGTTAGGATCTTGTTGAATATTTTTGCATGTATGTTTATTAGTGATATTGGTCTATAATTTTCTTTTCTTGTTGGGTCTTTTCCTGGTTTGGGGATCAGGGTGATGTTTGCTTCATGGAATATGTTGGGTAGTCTTCCTTCTTTTTCTATATTTTGGAACAGGTTGAGTAATATAGGTACTAGTTCTTCTTTAATGGTTTGGTAAATTCTGATGTGAAGCCATCTGGTCCTGGGCTTTTCTTTTTAGGGAGATTTTATATGGTTGATGGTATTTCAGAACTTTTTTTTTTTAAATTTATTTTTATTGTTAAATCATAGCTGTGTACATTAGTGTATTTCAGAACTTGATATAGGCCTGTTCAACATTTCCGCTTGATTCTGGCTAAGTCTTGGAAGGTGACATGCTTCCAAGTGTTGGTCAATTTCCTTCAGATTTTCATATTTCTGAGAATAATGTTTCTTATAATATTCATTAAGGATTTTTTTAATTTCGGAGGAGTCTGTTTGTCATTTCTGATTGATGAAATTAGAGATTTTACTCTTTTTTTTCTGGTTAGGTTAGCCAAAGGTTTATCTATTTTATTGACCTTTTCAAAAAACCAACTTTTTGATTTATTGATCTATTGTATAATTCTTTTGTTTTCAATTTCATTTAATTCTGCTCTATTTTGTTTATTTCTTTTCTTTTACTGGGTTTGGGTTGGAATGTTCTTCCTATTCCAGTTGCTTGAGATGCCCCATTAAGTTGTTAACCTCCTCTCTTTTCGTTCTCTTGAGGAAGGCTTGCAGTGCTATAAATTTCCCTCTTAGGACTACCTTCGCGGTACCCCAGAGTTTCTGATAATTCGTGTCTTCATTGTCAGTTTTTCCAAAAATGTGGCAATATTCTCCTTAATCTAATCTCCGACCCAGCTATCATTCAGCATAAGGTTATTTAACTTCCATGTTTTTGTATGAGTATGCAGATTTTTGTTGTTACTGAGTTCAACTTTTACTCCATGGTGGTCCAAGAAGATGCAAGAAATAATGTCTATTCCTTTAAGTTACTGAGGTTAGACTTGTGACCTAAGACGTGATTGATTTTGGAGTATGTTCCGTGGGCTGATGAGAAGTATGTGTTTTCAGTTTTGTTGGGATGAAATGTTCTGTAGATGTCTGCTAAATCCAAATGTTGAATGGTTAGGTTTAAATCTAAAATTTCTTTGCTCAGCTTCTTATTGGAGGATCTATCCAACACTGCCAAAGGAGTATTGAAATCTCCTACTATTATGGAGCTGGAGGAAATCAAGTTGCTCAAGTTTCTCTTATTAATTGAGGCGCATTCTGGTTGGGGGCATAAATATTAATACTTGAAATCTCATCATATTGAGTATTACTCTTAACAAATATGAAGTGACCATTCTTTTCCTTTCTTACTTTTATTGGTTTAAACCCTATTGTATCTGCAAATAGAATTGCAACACCTGCTTTTTTCTGATTACCATTTATCTGAAATATGGATGACCATTTTTTCACCCTGAGTCTATATTATCTTTTAAGGTAAGATGAGATTCTTGTATGCAGCAAATATCTGGCCTTAGTTTTTGTATCCAGTCAGCCAACCTGTGCCTCTTTAGAGGACAGTTAAAGCCATTCACATTAATGGAGAATATTGATAAGTCTGGTAAAATTTTGGGTATTAAGTTTTTCGAAAGTCCAGTGGACATTTTTAATCCTTTTGCCACTGTGGAAGTTGCAGTTTGATCAGAAGTTTCTGAGTGAGTTTACTTTTGTGGAGAGGATTGGGTTGGTCATTATGGAGGATAGGTCTGAGAATATCCTGAAGAGTTGGTTTGGTTATGACAAATTTGTTCAACATGTGAATATCATTAAAGTATTTAATTTCTCTATCTTAAATGAAACTCAGTTTAGCTGGATACAGTATCGGGGGTGAAAGTTATTTTGTTTTAGGAGATTAAAGGTCAATGACCACCCTCTTCTGGCTTGAAAAGTTTCAGCAGAGAGATCTGCAGTCATTCTAATGTTCTTCCTTTTGTAGGTTATGGTTTTCTTACATCTGGCTGCTTTCAGAATCTTTTCCTTCATATTAACTTTAGTGAAGTTAATTATGATGTGCCTGCGGGATGTCTTATTTGGGTTTAGTCATGCTTCGGTTCTGAAACTGTCTGCTCTCTGAATTTCAGAATCTCTTGGCATGTCTGGAAAATTCTCTTTCATAATTTCATTGAGAAGAGCCTCTGTGCCTTATAAAGCCACTTCATTACTTTCTGGGGTTCCAGTGAGGTGGATATTAGCCTTCTTTGAATTATCCCAGAGCTCTCTGAGAGAATGATTCATTTTTACTCTCCATTTCTCTTCTTCTTTTAGAGTTTGGGAGTGTTCAAAAGCTTTGTCTTCAATGTCAGAAATCATTTCTTCAGCTTACTCCACTCTGTTACTGAGGGATTCTACTGTATTTTTCATATCTTTGAGGACTGTGTCAAAATCTTTGGTGGTTTTGTCTTTAAATTTGTTGAATTCTTGAGACAACTTTTGAATTTCTCCTCGAATTTCTAATCCCAACTTTTGAATTGCTCCTTGAATTTCTAATTTCAAATTTCCCTCCATTCTATTAATCTTGTTTGCAATCCAAATTCTGAATTTGATTTCTGACATCTTGGCCAGTTGTTTACGAATGCAATCTTCAGTTACATCTGCCATATCTTTCCTTGGCGGGGTTGATCTACTCTGGTTGTTCACGTTACCAGAGTTTTTCTGCTGATTTCACCTCATGATTATTTTACACCATTTGACTTTTCCCCTGGAGCTTTGCCACAAACTTGTATAGTGCTTTGGCCTGAGAAACTGGGGACCTGTTTGATGTGGTGGGGCTAAGTGTCTCTGTCTTGTTTTCATCTGGTCTCTGTCCAACCCTAGAGAAACAGTTACTCTGGGTTGAAGTCTCAGCTGTGGAGAAATACTAGCAATTAACACCCCGCCCCCCACAGGCAACAATTTGAAATGGAAAGTCAAACCTACAACCACACACCCAGGGCACCACTTGGATTGTCCTTGGGCAATTGGCTCAGTTCAAAAGGTTCAAATCAATTGTCTCAGTCAGCACCTGTCTCAGGTGGAAGAGTTTAAAATGTCTCTGGAAACTAGGTTGCAGAGGTCTGCTGACAACTCAAATATGACTTGCTTGGGTGTTCCATGAGGTCAGGAGGACCCAACCAGCAAATAGATTAGTCTGGGAAGGTTGATGCCTCCTTCCCCACCTTGCTCACACCCAGTCACTGATCACCCCGCAGAGCTGTGACCCAGTTGCCTCCAATGAGCAGATTCTCCAGGGGTTTACACCTGCCTGAATCACAAGAAAATCTTTGTTTCCTCAGCCAGGCCACTGCTCTTTGCCACTATCCGTCAGGGGGAGATGGGGCCTGACAACCTTGGGCACTTGATGGAGGCTGGGGGTGTTCACTCAGTTCCAGCCCCACCCCCTGATTGATGTTATTGACAGAACAGAAGAACTTTGCGGAATTTTTTTCTGTCCTGGCTAAATTCCCCTGCAGAAGAGAAACTTTTTTGAGTTCACAGAACCTGTGCCTCAGGCCCTGTCTTTGCTGCTGCCTGGTAGTTTGTATTCACAGCATGGTTGGCTGTCAGTTCTAGCCTCCTGCCCTCCTTTGTCTAGGCTGATGATCCTGGGGGGACTGGGTGCATCTTAGGCTCAGTAAAGTGTTCCTCTGGGTCAGCCCTGCCCTGGGAGTCAGCTGGCATTGCGCATGCATTTTCTAGTCCCTGTGCTCCACCCAGGCTGGTACTGCCTCAGGCAAACTCTTTACTCATGAGGCCTGTGTTTCCATCCCAGATCTGTTCCCCTGGTGGTGTCACCTGAGAAAATGCCTGGCCTCCTCTGGTTGCCCAGAGAGACAGGGGGTGTGACTCCAGAATATCCAAGGGTGAGCCTTCTTATTGCCAAACGGCTGCTGCTCTGCGCCTCGGGGCACTGCCGCTCCAGCGTGGTTCCCTCTAAGTTCTTTCCTCATTCCCATGCTACAGAATCAGCACTGACCTGCAGCAGCCCAGGTCCTTGAGAAATCACCCAAGAATCTGGACTCCTGGGGGACAGGCCTCCAGACCTCAGAGTGAGAGTAGAGGGGAGTGCTGGGAGCACAGAATTGCAGGTAGAGAATCTATATACTTTTACACAGTTTTATGCCTGGCAGGAGAGTACCATGGCACCCTAGTAGGGGAAGTAGGTCCAGTTTTTAGACAGGCTCTCCCATGGAGTGTAATGGGAGGACTTTTGAACTCTGCTCATTTGTTTATGGGGTACTCAGAACCATTCTCATTGGGGAGGGGACTCCCATCCAGTTGGTGATGGATTTTGTACCTTTTGCTTGTATCCTTGGGCTCACAGCTCGCCTCAACAGGGTTGATGTGCATTCTTCAACATCTTTTGGTGCAGCTTTAATCTGCCAGGTTACTTGCTAAATTTCTGTTCTTTAACTCTCCTTCTGGATGGGAGCCTCTGTGGAAATCTGGCTTCTGTCAGCCATCTTGTCTCCGCCCCCATCTTGTCCCTTTTCTTCTTCTTCTTTTGACTTTTCTTCTTTTTCTCTTCTCTATGATTCTTCGTTCTCTGTCCTTCTTTCATCCTGTTTATTCCAAGCATACATGAAGCCCACATCTAGGTCTCCTCTCCATCTTTTAGGAAAACACAACTGGAAAGCCTTTTCTCCGTGCCTGTAGTCCTTCTGGACACTTCATATAAATAAAATTATATGTGGTCTTATGTGTTGGCTTCTTTCATTTGGTATAATTTTTTTTTTTTTTTTTTTTTTTTTTTTTTTAGACAAAGTCTCAAGTAGTCACCATGGGTACAGAGCTGTGATGTCACAGCTCACAGCACCCTCAAAACTCTTGGGCTTAGCTGACGTCATAGCTCAAAGCAACCTCAAACTCTTGAGCTTAAGTGATTCTCTTGCCTCAGCCTCCCAAGTAGCTTGGACTACAGGTGCCCACCACAATGCCCAGGTATTTTTTTGTTGTTGCAGTTTTCATCATTGTTTTAGCTGGCCCAGGCCATTTTTGAACTCTCCAGCCTACCCACCAAGCTATAGGCGCCACCCTGGTATAATATTTTGAAAGTTCATCATCTACTATGAAACTAATTTGTAAGCTTTTGTATGAAAGCTATAACCCAATTATAACCTAAAAATATGGGGAAGAGGAAGAGGGAGGGGAGGGGAGGGGGGAGGATAGCCTGAGGGAGGGTGATTGGTGAGCTCTCACCTACGGTGCATCTTACAGGGGTACATGTGAAACTTACTGAATGTGGAATGTAAATATCTCAACACAATAACTAAGAAAATGCCAGGAAGGTTATGTTAACCAGTGTGATGAAAATTTGTCAAATGGCATATAAAACCAGTGTATGGTACCCCATGATTGCATTAATGTACACAGCTATGATTTAATAATAAATTAAAAAAATAAAATTCATGTTGTATCAGGTAATAAGTACTTTATTCTTTTTAATGGCTAATATTCCAACATATAGATGTACCACAATTTTTAAAACTTCATTTATTAGTTGATGGAGATTTGTTTTGTTCTTTTTCTGCCTAGTATGAATATTGATGCTATGAACATGTACAGTTTTTTGTCTGAACATGTGTTTTTGTTCCTCTTGTGTATATATCTAGGAATCGAATAGCTGGTCATAAAATAATTTTGTATCTAACATTTTGAAGAACTGTCAGAGTGTTTTCCAAAGTAGTGGCACCCCTAGCAATTCCTACCAGCTCTGTATCAGGTTTTCAATTTCTCCAAACCTTTGTCAACTCTTGTTATTGTCCTTTTTATTTTAGCCATCCTAGTGGATGTGAAAGATATGTTATTGTGTTTTTGATCTATATTTTCCTGATGGCTAATGATGTTGAATATCTTTCCATGTGTATACTACTTGCTATAGTTTGAATGCCCAATGTGATGGTATTAGGAAGTTTGTTCCCAACTACAAATTGGATTTTATCTTACAAATCCAAACAATGTAACCTGAACACATGTACCCATATGTTGATTAAAAAAAAAAAAGAAAGAAAAACAAAACAAAAAAGAAATGGGTCCTTTAGGAGTAGATTAAATTGTAAGGGCAGGGCACTTGTAAATGGCATTGGTGACCTCATAAAGGACTAGAGGGAACTAGCTAGTCACTTTTGCTCATCTGCCTTCCATCATCTAAGGACACAGAAACAGGTGCCACATTGGACGTAGAGACAAGGCACCCACCAGACACCAAATCTGTGGGTGTCTTGATCGTTGACTTCCAGCCTCTAGTACTGTGAGCAATAATTTTCTGTTCCTTATAAATTACCCAGTCCCAAATAATTTGTTGTAACAGCAGAAATGGACTAAGACATTGGCCATCTGTGTATTTTATTTGAAGGAATGACTTTTCTAATCTTTTGTCCATTTAAAAATTAGATTGTCTTTTTATTGTTGAATTTTAGGATTTCTTTATAGATATACGTTCCTTATCAGATGATTTAAAAATATTTTTTTCCATTCCTTAGGTTGCCTTTCGACTTTCTCGATGGTGTCCTTTGAAGCACAAAAGTTTTTAATTTTAATAAAATCTAATTTCTGTTTTTTTTTCTTTTGTTGTTTATGCTTTTGGTATTAAATCTAAGAAACCATCATCTAAACCAGGGTCATAATGATTTACTCCTATCCTTTCTTCTAGGAGTTTAGCTCTTAAATTTAGGTCTATGATCAATTTTGAGTTGATTTTTGTGCATGATGTGGTACAGGGGTCTCAGTTCCTTCTTTTGCATGTGGATTTACAGTTGTTCCAGTACCATTTGTTGAAAAGATTATTCTTTCTCCATTTAATTGTCCCAACACCCTTGTCAAAATCAATTGTCTGAAAATGTAAAGGTTTATTTCTGGGCTCTCAATTCTATTCCATCTATTTATATGTCTAGCCTCATGCCAGCATCACACCATCTTGATTACAATAGCTTTTTAGTAGGTTTTGAAAATGGGGAGTGTGACTTCTCCAATTTTGTTCTTCCTTTTCAAGATAGTTTTGGCTCTTCTGGGTCAGTTGCATTTCTATGTGAATTTTAGGATGAGCTTGTCCATTTCTGCAAAAGACACAGCTAGAATTTCCATAGGGATTGAGTAAAATTTGGGAAATATTGTCATTTTAACAATATTAAGACTTCTGATTCATAAAAATGGAATGTCTTTCCATTTATATAGATCTTCTTTAATTTTTTAAATAACATTTTGTTGTTTTCAGAGTATAAGCTTTTCTTTTTTTGGCTAAGTTTATTTTTATTTATTTATTTATTTATTTATTTTTGTAGTTTTTGACCAGGACTGGGTTTGAACCCACCACCTCCAGCACATGGGGCCAGTGCCTTACTCCTTTGAGCCACAGGCGCCGCCCTGGCTAAGTTTATTTGTAAGTATTTTTTTCTTTCTGGTGCTCTTATAAATGGAATTGTTTTGTTAATTTTATTTTCAGCTTATTCATCGCAAATTCATAGACATACAACTGATATTTGTATATTGATCTTGCAATTTAAAACTTTGCTGAACTTACTAATTTTTTTAGGTGGATTCCTTAGGCTGTTCTCTTTAGAAGATTGTGTCATTGGGTAGCTCCTGTGACTCAGTGAGTAGGGTGCTGGCCCCTTATACTGAGGGTGGTGGGTTCAAACCCAGCCCCGGCCAAACTGCAACAAAAAAATAGCCTGGTGTTGTGGCGGGCGCCTGTAGTCCCAGCTACTTGGGAGGCTGAGGCAAGAGAATCAACAAGGCCAAGAGCTGGAGGTTGCTGTGAGCTGTGACACAACGGCACTCTACCGTGGGGACAAGGTAAACTCTGTCTCTTAAAAAAAAAAAAAAAAAAAGGAGATTGTGTCATCTATGAATAGAAACAATTTTGTTTCTTCCTTTCTAATATGGATGCCTTTTATTTCTTTTTCTTGCTTAATTGCCCTGGATAGTACCCCCAGTTTAATATTGAATAATGACAAGATTAGATATCCTTGTCTTGTTCCTGATCATAGAGGAAAGTATACAATTTTTTTTTTTTTTTTTTTTTTTTTTTTTTACAATTAAGCATTACATTAGCTGTGGGTTTTCATAGATGCCCTTTATCAGGTTGAAGAAGTTCCCTTCTATTCTTAATTTTCTTATTTTGAACAGGTATTAGACCTAAATCACATGGTTTCCCTCCCTGCAAATTATTCTTATCTGACACTGTCATTACAGTACATATTCATAGCCTCCTCTTCAGGTCCCTTAATGACAGGGTCAACTCATTATACATCTTTGTATTTTCACAGCCATAAACAGTGCCTGCCACTTAACAAATGTCCAATAAATACCTGAAGAGTAAACAGACAACTAAGTGCTATGAGGCAGGATTTGACAGGTCTAACGCCTGGTAGGTGGTGTGGAGAGAGAAACTACCTGAAGTGAGCCAGTGTCCTCACTGAAGTGCTCTCACGCTGGTTTGGTTTATGGCATGTAGAGGGACAAACTGTCCTTTCCTCCCCTCCACCTTAATCTATGAATACCCAGGATCCAATCCTTTTTTGGGGAGGCATTTGTCATTTCTGGGTTTTGTGAGGCGGGGGATGTCCCTTGGATTAAGTGGTTCAGAGGCCAAGCACAGTCTCTTGTCCAGGCACTCACTTGTGAGGTGCTGGCAGGTGTTGAAAGTCGGCTCCTCCTGAAAGACAAAGGGAGGGGCTCTAAGCCAGTCGCCCAGTGCTCTGTGGACCCCAAGGTGTGTCAGGGGCATAGCCCCCCGGTGGTGGTGGGGGTGTCCTCTAGGGGAACAGTTTTTATTCTAATGTTTCTTTGTCCCATATGCAGGTATTTTTATTCTAATCTCTAATCTTTTCTTGAAGTTGTATTTCCCTGGCAGGTGCTCCCTCTGTCACAGTGGTTTTGCCTCCAGGACAGCTGCCATGCTCTCCTCCCAGGGTCTATGCCCCAGGTGCAAGTGCCATTATCCAGAGGCCAGAGAGGTAAGTGGTCAGTTAAGCAGGCAGATGGGAATGGAGGTAAAAAGGAGAGGGTATGCTGCTTTCTCTTATTTTTATTTGATTTGGCTTGATTTCCCGTACTGGCCAAAGGTGGAAGTTGCCCCTTGGCTCCAGCAGAGCGCTGCCTGAGGGAAGACACATTCAGGGTGGATAGTCCTGATGTCAACATAAAAGGGAAGCTGGAGAGTAGAATTTCATAGGAACTGTCCTGAGTTTGGAACTTTGGCAAAATAATTCAGCAATTTGTCCTACACTGGGTAGGCCCACAAAGCAAGGCTTTGGGCTGCATGTGGCCTGAGGACTGCTTGCTCACAGCTCTGTTTAGGGTTTTGGAAGCTGATGTGAAGTTTGGCAGGTGATTTCAGTTTTATCGCCTTGTCAGTTCAAGTGGATAGATTCTCACTTTAAAGTGGGAGTTGGGGAGAGACACAGAGAAAGGGAAAGAAGTAAATAACGAGAGAAAGAAATCAGTTAGTATTTAGAAATGGTATACTGTCTCACAAACAGCAGATTTTAAATGACATGTTCACTCTTTTCACTGCAGGAACCAACGAGAAGAACAACATGGATTTCTTTAGGGAAGTTTGGCATCTTCATATTCTATTCATTTTTCCCTGAGATTTATTTACAAAGCAAATACACTAATCAGATACGCTAATTCAGCCTTTGGATTGGATGATTCTACCTGAAGCAAGGGGCTCGCAGCCCCCCTATCATTTCCCCTGTGCCATGACGTGGTTCACCTGTGCAAGCTGCCGTGTTTGTGGTAGAAGGATGGAATTCAGGCCCCAAGCAGAGCCCAGAAAACTCACAATGCATTCAGTATCTAAGGGTCCAAACCAAGGATGGTAAATGTGTGGCAAGCATGCTACCAGCACGTGCCTCTCCTTGCCCAGCACAGACACACCAATCTATGGCACCCCTTTTTCCTACCAAACCCAGAGGCAGTCTGGGATTATATCTCAATCTGCTGCTTCAGACAATTGATAAGATTGGCTCATGTTTGCCATTCTTGGTCCAGGAAGTCAACTCAAATCTAAGAAGTCCAATTGTTTTTGATAACTACAAATATATGTTAAATACTTCTAGTATTGTTCATTTATGAGTAATTCAAGGCAGAAACTTTATCTTTGAACACTTCCTTTCTAGAGGTCCTGTCCTGTTTGAAGGAAGGGTGGTAGCTACAGTGGGAAGCTGCTGCCTCTGGATTAGGAGGCCTGCGTACACTGTGCCAGTCACTCTGAGTCCGTGTTTGAACAATGGCATGTGTTGTCTGTATATACTGACTTTCAAACAATGGTAAAACACCTTACTTGCTTTTTTAAAAAAAAATGATCTGGAAAGCTTTGCCCCAACTAGCCAGGTCAGGTTTTTCCATGTCAATAGTCTCGTTAAGTACCACTTAAAAATCTAAGCAGAATCAGAGCATTTATCATCTCTTAATCCTTACTTTAATTGGATATAATGTGCCTCTATTTGCTTGCAGGTCTCCCTCTTCCCCTTGCAGGCCACTGGGGTAGAAGAAACGCTTTCTGATTCTGCTCAGGAGCTGCTCCTCCGTTTGGCCTTTTCACCTATCTGACCAGATGCCTGTTGACCAGCTACTGTTTTATTGTTTCAGCATGGATGCTAATTTTAGGGTTGGGTAGAATAAAGAAAACAAAATAATTTTGTTCTTACTCCCCCGCCCTCCCGCCAGGTTTAGCCCATTCCTCAGAAACTGGTAAGGCACCTTCCCAGGGGTCTCAAGTGTCATGGTGAGAAGTAAGCACGGTTTTAGACGAGCATCTTTTTAGGTGGTTGTTTGTGGTGTGTCACCACGGGCCAGTTACTTAATTACTGAATAAATCTGGCTGAGTTTTACACATTAGTCAGAAGGAAAGTCAAGGTCACTGACCAAAGTGAGGCATTTAACTGTCCACTGGGGTCTGTCTAATCAATAACCAAAGCAAACAGTTTACACACATACAAGCAACCGTGGTTTTTCAGACACTCTGTCAGCCTTTCCCACTGGATGTCATGCTGGGGTCTGGGGGATTAAGCTAATGCAAAACGTGGCTTCTGCCTTCGGCAGGAGATAAGAAACTCACTTGCAGAGGGAAGACAAGTGAGGAAGAAAATCTAAATTGGTAGAAGTCCTGGGCTACAGGAAACAGCATTATGAAAGGGAAGGTCGAAGGGCCTCTGAAACCTGGGTCGGGCAAGGGAGGGGTAATAGGTGATGGTGGGAAGGGTGGTGGGGTCAGAGGGTGAGGAGAGGCATTGTACTGGGAGAGGCATTCTGGCCTTTTGAGGGACAATACGGGGATGTGTTTGCTTGGAGCTCAAGGTTTATGGGGCATGTTACAGAAGAGGAGGCTGAAGAACAGGTCAGAACTGGAGCTTAGACTTGGAGCTTTTTGTGCTATGTGGACAGCCTCTGTTGGCAGTTTCTAGATGGCATTTAAAAAAGAGGAATCCACTAGTGTTGTATGAGAAGAGCTGGAGTGGTAGAGAGACTAGAGATAGGAGAAATATGTAGAAGATATTTAGCTACAATTGTAGTTGCAAGACGTGCCTCTTGCTACACTGAGGACAAAACCAGGGAGCCAAGAATTCACCCCTGGGTAAAGGAGTTTTCTTTCTGATTCATTGCTTAAGAAAAATGAAGAATGATAGGATCTGAGGCTGGCGCTTTGGCTCACACCTGTAATCCCAGCACTCTGGGAGGCCGAAGCAAGTGGATTGCCTGAGCTCACAGGTTGGAGACCAGCCCGAGCCAGAGTGAGACCTTGTCTCTAAAAATAGCCGGGCGTTATGGCGGGTGCCTGTAGTCCCAGCTACTTGGGAGGCTGACGCAAGAGAATTGCTTAAGCCCAAGACTTTGAGGTTGCTGTGATGCCATGGCACTCTACCGAGGGTGACATAGTGAGACTCTGTCTCAAAAACAAAACAAACACCCCCCCCCCCAAAAAAAAAAGAACCCCAAAAACAAAAAAACAAGGGATCTGGGCTGCAGCAGACCTGCATGTCTACAGATCATCCCTGGACAGCAGTGTGTTTCAGTGGGGAGAGGTGTTTCCACCACAGGAAGGTGCTGCAAGGCCTTAACTGCAGTTTGCAGCTCTGCACCCTCGGGGCAGGGCAGGGCAGAGCACAGTACCTGGGAACTACAGGTGCTTAACAGGTTCCCTTCAATAACTGACAGCCATTAAAAGAACAGGGGTAAACAATGGAACTGCAGGGGTAATGAGAAGGTAGAGGGAAGGAGGAACAACCAAGGAAAAGGGAAGGAGGTTGCTGGACACTCCCTACACGAGAGGGGTTGGAGAATAGACAGAACAGTCAAGGCTGTTGTGTTGCGAGCTGCAGGGACAGAGCCAGGTCTGCTTCCCTTGAAGAGGGCCTATGAGGGAGAGTCAAGGGAGAGTCAAGGAAATGACCTCAGTGGAGTCAGCCCTTGGTTATCTGGTCACTTGGTCACTTGTTCCTTTACCCAACCAAAGCTAACAAGTTTTCATTCTGGGAAAATTAAGCAATTGGGGTGCTTAGGTTGAGGAAGCTGTGCTTACGAAGGCATGAAGTCTGAAAAGCAGGGGTAATCCAAGGGTTTGGGGGACCCAGAGTGAGAGAAAGTCGCCAGCTGGCTGCCTACCAGAGTTTGGTACTTGGCTGGAATGGTGCTTTGATTTGTGTCTTAAATTGTAAGTGCTATCATTGGATTTCACGTAAAAATACCTGTTCCATTCTTCATTTGCTGTCTAGAAGTCATGCCCAAACCAAGTGGTTTAAAATTTAATCTTTATTGGGCAGCGTCTGTGGCTCAGTGAGTAGGGTGCCAGCCTCATAGACTGAGGGTGGCAGGTTCAAACCCGGCCCCGGCCACACTGTAACAAAAAATAGCCGGGCGTTGTGGTGGGTGCCTGTAGCTACTTGGGAGGCTGAGGCAAGAGAATCGCCTAAGCCCAGGATTTGGAGGTTCCTGTGAGCTGTGTGATGCCACAGCACTCTACCAAGGATGACAAAGTAAAACCCTTTCTCTAAAAAAAAAAAAAAAATTTAACCTTTACTACAGAATAAAAAAAATTATTCTTTCTTTTATTATCTCTCACAGTCCTGGCAAATTCTTTCCTGGGGTCTGCCATCTGGTCACAGTTAGAGGCTGGCTGGGATTGATGGGGCTGACACAGGTGTCAGCAGGGCTACACGTGGCTTCTCCATGTGATGGTCAGGTGTCCCCACAGTGTGACTGCTGAGCTTGAAGGGCAAGTGTTGCAGACAGGAAGTGAAGCCCTCAGTTCCTTAGTTTGGGCCTAGAAACCATCACTAGAAACCACTGGCTCCACTGGTCGAGCGGTGTTGTGGCAGAATTGTACCCATCCCCCACCCCTTCCCCGCAATTCATGCATTGCAACCCTGGACCCCAGTACCTCAGAATGTGAGTGAGTATATTTGAGGTAGGGCTTTTAAGGAGGTGATTATTTCAAAACAATGCTGTTACGGTGGCCTTAATCCATAGGACTGGTGTCTTCACAGAAGAGATTAGAACACAGACAGGAGCTGTGTGCATGTGTGCAGCCGTGGAAGGACGCGGCCAGAGGTGGTTGTCTGCAAGCCAAGAACGAGAGCCTCAGGAGAAGCCAGATCCGCCAGCACCTTCATCTGGGACACCCATTCTCCAGAACTGAGAATGGGCTTCTGCTTGCAAGCCGCCCAGTCTGGGGGGCTTTTTTACTGTTAGCCCAGGTAGATTAACACACCCTGATGGTGTTGCCAGAAGATGAGGCCCAGTGGAGAGAAAGAGCACCCAAATACCATGTTTAAAAGAGGAAGGGCTGGTTCTGTGCCCGGAGCACAGTGGTTATGGCACCAGACACATATACTGAGGTTGGCAGGTTTGAACTGGCCCAGGCCTGCTAAACAACAATGACAACTGCAACAAAAAATAACTGGGCATTGTGGCAGGTGCCTATAGATTCAGCTACTTGGGAGGCTAAGGCAAGAGAATTGCTTAAGCCCAAGAGTTTGAGATTGCTGTGAGCTGTGACACCACAGCACCCTACCGAGGGTGACATAGTGAGATTCTGTCTCAAAAAAAAAAAAAAAGAGGAAAGGTTTTATTTCAGCCAGGGGAGCTGTGGCAGACCCAGAGTCCCAAAATGGCTGCACTCCCCAACTGCCTCGGTCTTCTCCTTTTTATTTCTAGTCAAAAAGTTCTGGCCCATGGGCACCCTGCTCATTGTCCAGTTTGAATCAAGCTGGAGAAGTGAGCTCGGCTTTTACAGAACCACAGGCTTTTACAGAAGTGTAAGTTTCTAGGCCGCAGGAAGTGAAGTCTACACATTCCTAAAAGCTGAGTCACCACAGGGAGGACCTCCCAGGTGAATCCTTGTGGTCTCCTTGAGAAGACCTCTGTTCTCTTAGACCTTACTTTTACCAGGTATCCTCTCTCAAAGGGTTCTAGGCCCCAGGGTGGCAGGACTCTCTCTGTCACTCCATTTACCTGCCCATCTGGCCACCTCTCTAGTGGATAGTGTGATGGTCATGCTGAAGGGTGGTGACCAGAGGCAAGGTCCAGCTCTGCAGTCCTTTCAACAGGTGGGGATGGGAACAGCAGACCAGGCAGAGAGACCTAGATCCCAAATTGGCAATATCTGGTGATTAGGGGTGTTTAGAGGGAAAGGCTGGTGAACACCAGACAGAGTCTGAGGGTCTGTGGAGGAGAGATTTGGGCAGGAACATTCTAATGGCATTCTTCATCAATAGAAATTTATAATGGTCTGAAATAACACAAAATGTGTACAAGTGTGGCCCAGAAATCAGAGGCCTCTTTCCTCCTCTTCCTTCCAGGCTCTAATTTGGTGAGATGATTGGCAAAGACCATTCTCTCTTTGTCCAGAGAGTCCTTTGCCAAGGGGACCCTGGGCACACCTCGCTCATGGAGTAGCTGGTACCCAGCTGGGCTGGGCTCTGACCCTACAGACATGTCCAGGACCAGGCACAGAGCTGGGGCCTCCTCTCCCTCATGGCTGCCACCATGGCCACCCTGAGCATCCTGACATCCCCATGCGTTGGGTGTTCTGGAGGACTTCATTTTCAGAAGGCATCACTGAAACATCTATGATGGTAAAATCGTACATGTAGGATAGTATTTGACCAGGGAAAATGAATTAATTTGGAATTTATGGTAATTCCCAAAAGAACCTAAAGCTGACATTTAATTTAGAAAAGGAAAAAGGGTAAAAATTACCAAATGAGTAGAAGAGACAAGATAAGAGAATGCTTTCCTCCTCAAGGAAAGGATGTATTTTTTCTAATGTTTCAGAAGTCATGCATGTAAACAAAGCCCTTGTGGACTGAGGCCAGCGCGGCCCAACCTGCCTCTTAGAGCTCATTGTAAGTCATTTTTCTTTTCTTTCTTTCTTTCTTTTTTTTTTTTTAAATTAAATCATAGCTGTAGTGAATGTAAGTCATTTTTCTTCTCTAACTAGAGCAGTTTTCTTCCCCTGCAGTTCTCCTGCTCTGATGCTCCCTGCACTTGAATTAAGAAAAATCACACCGGGCACAGTGGCTAACGCCTGTAATCCTAGCCCTCTGGGAGGCCGAGGCAAGTGGATGGCTAGAGTTCAGGATCATGACCAGCCTGAGCAAGAGTGAGACCCTGACTCTAAAAAAACAAACAACCGAACAAAAAAAAAAAAAAAACCCAAAAAAACACTAGCAGGCATTGTGGCAGGTGCCTGTAGTCCCAGCTATTTGGGAGGCTGAGACAAGAGAATCCCTTGAGCCCAAGTGTTTGAGGTTGCTATGAGCTGTGACACCACAGCACTCCACCCAGGGTGACAAAGTGAGACTCTGTCTCAAATAAATAAATAAATAAAGATCATGTCCCCTCATTCACAGATGCCTTTACAAGACTTACTTAATGCACCAAACAGGGTTTCATCCTCAAAGACTGGAATCTAAATTGGGGAGGAGAAAAAACATGGATGAAAAGAATTGACAAAACTTTAAGTGCAAACGTATGTTGTTTGACTTGTCCTCTCTACCCCCTTCCTCCTTTAATTTCTGTTCAGAGACGCCAGAGCTGGGCCCAGTGCGTGGCTTCTCCGTGGCCTGTGCCCAGCCAGCAGAGTGGGGTCCTCTTCCCAGACCCCACCCCAGAGTGGGGTCCTCTCTGGCCAGCTGAGAATCCTCTGTGCCTGAGAATCCACTCATGTGTTTAAGTGTGCAGAGAATTTTTCTCCCTAAAAGATGATGTATTTTGGTTAAAAGGGAAATGAAGCTGGGTATTTCCACTATAGATCACAAATCCACAGTGCTGCTGCTGTTTCCTTTCTGGATCCTCAGACCCTGGAGGGTTGAGTGTGAAGACGACCTCAGCTGCCTGAATCACTGCTCTGGGCACAAACAGCCCTCAGGTCTCTCCAAGTGTCCCCCCCCCCCACGCCCCTCACCCCTTTTCTTATCTGTTTAAATATTTCAACTCAGCATGCCATGTGTCTGAAAACGGCTCTGATGTAACTACTCACAAGGATAACTTTCTGCCCAAGTCTGTAATTCCCTCTCGATTAAGACGGTGATATTGATTTGGCTGGATTGCATGCACATGAACCGTGACAGGGGAGAGGAGTAGTTTTTTCAGTCTGCTGGCCAGTCTGTGATTTCAGTTTAGAAGTCAAGTTTCCCCACCCATGTGGTTTGACTACAGCACTTGCATCGGTTAATAACTGTCTGCTAGGCTCAGGTGGAAACTGTGGTCTCATCTGGAGCCTTTATTTTGATTGTGCCTATCAACCCCAGCCATCTCTGCTCTTGTATTTATCAGAGTAATTGAGGAGGAATGGGCTCTCAGTCAGCCTCGAAAGGTCGTGGTACTTCAGAGGGAGAAGGGGGAGGAGGGGATGGAGAAAATACTTTAGGGCAATGGAGTGGGTTGGTAACTGGCCACCGAGAAGAGCCTGTAGCGCATTCTCTGTTCTCCACTCATGTGTTGAAGAACCTAGACTCTTACAGTAAATGCTGCCAGTCCATAGTTATTTGAACCCAAATCTGCAGCTTTGGGTCCTTTCCAGGATAAGGGGGGATAAAGTGCTTTCCGTAACTATACCTACCACCCAAACAGGCCTGAGCTACCCGATGCTCAGGTGTTAGGGGATCAGGCAGAATGAGTGCCACTGGGGCAGAGCTGGGGGCGAGGGGCTGCAGGAATTCCTTGTAGCATTAATTTGGAAAGTGTGA
This sequence comes from Loris lydekkerianus, assembly GCA_963574355.1. Taxonomy (NCBI): domain Eukaryota; kingdom Metazoa; phylum Chordata; class Mammalia; order Primates; family Lorisidae; genus Loris; species Loris lydekkerianus. The sequence continues at coordinate 17,560 of CAUYPK010118417.1, forward strand.
TTCAAATAAAACTGATGTATTAATTAAAAGGCGTGCTGTTCTCTGTGCATGAGTGTGTGTGTATAAATATTCCAGGTGAAGGCAGACTAAAGAGACAGGACAACTAAAGACAAGATCTGCTCCTAGGCTGGGTGCCGTGTAGGGGAGCCCTGATAAAAGATGTTCTCAGACCAGGGGACAAAAATTGGAATACGGACACTAGATTCGATACGATTACTGCACCATTATTAAAATTGCTGAAGTTGGTAACTGTAGTACGGTCACGCAAGGGAACTTCCTAATATTAGAAAATACATGTAATGTATGCCATTCACTTTTAATTTATTAAGGAATTGTCTGTATAGGCCCTATGTCTATCATCTACCTGAAAGAGAGAAAGGGACGGAGAGAGAATACACGATAAACAAGTAAGATGTTAACGGGAACTGAATTTAGGTAAAGAGTATATGAGTGTTCTCTTTCTTTGCTTGTTCTTGCAATTTTTCTATATGTTTGCAATTATTTCCAAATAAAAGCCCAAAAAGAGGAAAATACCTTTAAAGTTCTGACCCAAAGCTTGTCTAACTCAAAGCTCTTTTGCTCTGCAGTTAAGTGAAGATTATGACTGCTTTTTGGTGCAACTGAACGAGTATTCCCGTGCGTCTTCTTCTCTGTCCTCTTCTTGTCTGCGGACAGGACGGTTAACTGGCAGCAGACACCAAAGCTGCTGTGTTGACAGTGTAGGTGTTGAATGACTGGGATGCCCTGCAAGGCAAGAGTCAACGTCTTGGTTGGGCGAGAGAGACCTGTGAGCACGCTGGTTTTGCTGCAGGAGTATTTTGTAACAGAAGCCCCTCTGGCTGTTCTTTCTCTCTTCTCTCCATTGGATTTCCTCCTCATAGTTGGAATTGTCTTCTTCCAACACTGGATTTCCCTGGTGGTTTCCTTGTTTAAGCATTGAGAAATTTCTCTGTTTCTGCTCTGTCGCTCCCCATCCTGTAGCCTCTATTGTTTCTCATACTTTAACCCCAGAGAGAACTTCTCTTCATTTCTGCCAATCAGGCCAATTCAGATTTATACACTTCAACCGACAAAAGCCCTCTGATTATTCTTATTATCTTCCTTGTATACAATGTGTCTTTTTCTGATAACTTAAGAAGATAAAACATGCTTATCATGGGATGTTTGGAAACACAGAAAAGTACAAAGAAAAAAATGAATAAATCACCACTCCAAATCCCACCACTCCGAACAACATCTTTTGGTATATTTCCTTTCCTTTTTGTTATGCATATGTTTGTGTATATGTATGTAGATTATATCTTGTATAAAGTTTCTTTTTTCCACTTAACTTTTCATTGTAATGTCATTGAACATTATATTAACAATGATTTTTGACAGTTGCATGATTTTCAGTCATGTGGAGGGGCCCTGGGCTGATAGCCAGCTATAAATGCAATGAGCTGGCTATAAGTAGGGTTATTTCCACCTTTGGTCTAATTGATTGGTGCATCTGTTATGATTGGTTGGTCTATTGGTTTTGATTGGTTGGCACACATATGTTCATTTCGGTTGGTTAGTGTGTTGCTTATAATTATAAATTGGTTGGTGCTTGTGCTGTACTAGTTGTTCAATATTTTGAATATCACTTGTAATTATACTGCTACCAAGTTACCCTTGTCCTTGTCATTGTACATTTAGGTTGTATTTACTTCATGCTATTAAATCTATAGAAGGCTACCCTCTTCCCCCCCAAAAAACAAAAAAGAAGCAGCAAAACCAATGCTTATGGGACAGTTTCTCTTGAAATGGCTTACAGTTCCTCTGGTTAAATTTCTGAAGGTGCAATAAAATGTTAAATACAGATGATTTTAAAGGCTTTGATGCACACTACCTTGCCATGAACTGGATCCATTTAAAGTATACTCCTGTCAGAGAGTACACGGGTTACACTGAACCCTGCAAGCCTGAATATTACCACTTTAAAAAGATGTTTGCCAATCTGATAGTTGAAAACGGTGTCTTGCTTTAATTTGTATTTCTTTCGGTTATATTTTTTAGAATGTGCTTTGCCATATTTCTCTGTTCACTTTTCTGCTCTTACATTTTATCAACAATTCTAGGCTCTGTCTTGAGTCTTTTTGTGCATGTGAAAGCTGTTCCCTCCCTGTTTGCCAAGATTTTTCTTAGCAAGGCTGGTGCTACTCCCTTTCTTTACAGACCCAGTTGTACGCCTCCTAAAGCAGCTCCTTAGTTAGAAAAGGTCGTCTTTGTAGAGTGGAAGTGGATGTGTGACGTTATGGAGCATTTCTGTTGCTGTCTGAGAGTGCGCTGCTGCTCCACCTATAGTCTCAACTCTCTTTGCTATTCAGAAAAAAATGAAATAATTCTTTAGAGCTGCTTTGATTATTTATTGATGCACAGCTAACCATCCCATCCCATTACTAAATTAGAGGTTTGCTAATTATTATTGCTCGTGTTTTCTTTTGTGTTAGCTGTGCTGTTTGTGCCTTGTATGCAGTTGTAGATGGTGGGAGATGTTAGGGTCATTTGAAGGCTCGACTGGGCGGGTATCCAGGATGCGGTTTCTGATTTCACTTGCCCCATGTCTGCATCTCTCTCTCTTTCTCTCACAGCCTTTTTGCATGGCTACCTAGGGCTTCCTCAAAGCATGGCAGTCTCAGGATATTTGAACTTCTTACCTGGTAGCTGGCTTCTCCCAAACCAAGCACTCCAGAGACATCCAGGTGGAAGCTGTGGGCTTCTTATGGCCCAGTCTGAGAAACCAGGCACCCAGAGATCAGCCACAGTCTGTTGGCCAACAGGGAGTCACAGTGTCTCCAAAGTGAGCTCCCATATTAGAGAGGAGGAGGTGTACCAGGAGGCCTGGCTGTAAGGACATCTTTGGAGACAAGCTACTCTGGATTCCCAGGATTGCTTTTGTTTGGACCATGGTTAACATTTGATAAATTCTTCTTCAATGAACAACCTGGAAACTGGAGATATATTGCTTTCAAAGCCATCTGACCTTTAATTGTCTTTGCTCCTTTTGGTGGGGAGGGCCAAGGGAGTGAGCCATGAAAAATGAGACTTTGGCATAACCGCAGTCTAATCTCAGAAGAGCAAGTAACCTCGAAGAAATTCACTTATGGGTATAAATACATCCTACTGACAACCGGATATTCTATTCCAAGATTCTATTATCCTTAGTTATCTAATATTTTTCGATTTGTCCTCATTCTCAGCCTCTGAGTAAGGAGATAGCCGCACAGATGTCATCTCCTCAATCACACGTGCTGCTGTTAAATGTCATAGTTAGTTCAATGCCATTGCATATCCTTGTCTAATTCACAGTGTTCTAAAGTGTCATATTGGTTACGGAGACAGCCCGCTTCTCATGAGAGACTTGGATCTCCAGGTTTGTCTATGAACGCTGGTGGGGAGGGGAACGCTGTGTCTCTGACCATCGCAGTCAGGGGAGGTTTTAGTGAAGTCTTGGGGTGGATGTGTAAAATCGATGCATTCATTTTCCATGCAGTAACAACAACTTCTGATAGTGTCCAAATAGAAAACATATGTGGCTTTAAGATTTCATTAATTTAGTTAAAAATTATTGCTCATTTGCTGTATTTAAGATTACGCCATATGCTTTCCAGAAACTTACATAAGAGGTGAGAGAAGATGTGTACCTAGGCTGTCTGTGCTACAGACTGTACAGATGATATAGACATGAACTGCTGTGGGGCTTCCGAGCAGGAAGAAATCACAGCCTGGGAGGGCATTTGCGGGCTTCTGAATAGAGTTTTGACAGTCAGATAAACTTGTCCAACTTTAGAAGTTAAAAACAGCCTTAACACAGCCCTGACATAGCTTGGAAAGGAATGGCTCTTAGTCGCTCTGGCAGGACTTTCTGAGCACGCTCAGGCACAGGGAGACTGCAGAGGGCTAACTGGACAACCCAGGCGGGGTCTCTGCGCAGGGGGCCAGCATGGTGTCTCTGCTGTGGGTTTGCAGGTGTCCTGAGGGGTGGGGAGGCCTGGCAGAGAAATAATCCCAAGCATACTTCAGGGAACAAATGTTCAAATGTTTATGTGGGGGCCTGGACCAGCACAGGTCAGTTGCAGCTCTAAGCCTGCCAGGGTTCTCAGCAGGGTTACAGTGGTTAATGTATCACTGTTCTGTCAGAAGAATCTCACGGCCCCTTCCCCCATCTGGGGTTGGCTTCTAACTGGGTTTAGGGGATTTGGAAGGGATTTGAGGTGGGTGTGGTTCTGGTATTTCAGTTTCTAGGAAATAAAACAATCCTTCTCTTTAACTTTTAATGTGATTCAGATTGATGTCTACTCTGCTGAAACCTTTTCTGTCCCACAGCTTGGTGGGAGGCTGTGAGTGCAGCCATCTGAAACTTGAATTTTATGCTGCTTCCCCCTAAGTGAAACAACTGGGGCTCAGCCTGTGACGCACATTGGCTGACACTGGGGAAGGTCACACCCCAGCTCAAATCCAGACTCCTCAGATAATTGCTGCTCCTGCCTTATCTACAAAGAATGGAGGGGAGTCAGCTTCCTTTAGCACAGTGGTTCTCAACCTTCCTCATACTACAATGTATTTTTATTATTAAAAAGGGGTTGCGACCCACAAGTTGAGAACCACTGCTTTAGCACTTGGCGAACAGCAAAATTGCGCAGGCTTAAGAGAGAACTTACAGCTGGTGATGGGATGGCAGTTTGGAATTGTCACCAGAGCCCAAATGATGCTCATTGTGCTCTTGGAGTGGAACTGAAAAGCAAGAATCAAACAAATTAGAAACAAAGGAATGAACCATAAACTCCCTCACAAACCAAGGGATTTGATTAATGGAATTGTGAATCTAACCTTGGAACTTCTGTTCTTGATGCTCTGGGCTGGCCGTGCCCCTCTGCTGAAAGTCCTGTGTGTGTGGACAGCTGTCGCTTCTGCTGTGCTCTGCCATAACACTTTTGGCTGTGCAAGTTGTAGAAAGAAGAACATATTTTTATGTAGCAAATATAAAAGTTTAGCCTAGGCTACCAGGTAGCTTTTAAATTCCACAAACACAAAATATAAGGAAGATAAAAAATTTTATTGTTAAGGAAACACAGATTTTGCTTAATCAGTGGAGCTAAACAGGTTTAACTAGAACATTGGTGGAATTTGCAGTGGACAATCCATCCTAAATGGTAAGGACTGGTGGTTCAAACTGAATGACTCTATGCACAGAATCGATGTGTCAAGGACTGTAGGGTTCTTAGGTTTCAGTGGCCATCAGCGTTTCAGCGGGGACTTGTGAAAGATGTCAGTTCTCAGAGATTCTGATTCAGCAAATCCATTTTGACTGCCAGGAAACGGAGTTTTATATGCATAGTAATTCTGATGCTCTGGAGTCCACTCATTGGGAAGAGTGGGCAGATCTTGATCTTCTACATAAAAGAGTCCAGAATAGAGAGAGATTCAGAACACACGTGCTTTAAATCATGATTAGGATCAAGACCTATAATCCTCCTGGTGTTCACCTTGAGTTAAGCAGTCTATTACTTAAGGAATATATTTGGCCGTGAGTGATAGAAATTTGAAAAATAATGGCTTACTTACTTTTTTTTTTTGAGGAGGGAATATAAATGGGAAGTCTTGTGGTAGGCAGTCCAAGTGGGTTGAATGGTGCCACCCCTGCCCTCAAAAGAAAAAACGTGTCCGTCCAAATCCCTGGAAACTGAATATTACTTTATTTGAAGAAAAGCTTTTTGCAGATGTAAATAAGTTAAATATTTTGAGATTATCCTAGATTACCTGGGGGGAGGGGGGGCGGCTAAGTCAATGACAGGTGTCCTTGTAGGAGTGAAGCAGAGGGAGGGTTAGACAAAAGAGAAAGCAGCGATGTGACTACCGGGACAGAGATTGGAGGGATGTGGCCAGACACCTGGGGCAGCCACTGGAAGCTGGAAGAGGTACAGAGCGATTGTTTCCTGGGGCCCCCAGCAGAGGAGTGCAGCCCTGCCTGACTTCAGACCTCCAGCCTCTGTACCTGGCTGGAGAGCATTTCTGTTGTTTTCAGCCACTACGTTCACGACAGCAGCCTCGGGGAACTAAAATGCCAGTGGTGGAATAGAGGTCTCTCCAGGGACGACGTTGCCTTCTGGTTTTCCCCTGCCCGACCCTCTGGACAGGCTTCTCCTGAGCTGCCCGTCTCACCTCCCGCACGGCATCTGCATTTGGGCAGGACGAGGAGGAAGAGCAGACGGAAGGGTGGGCTGGCTGACTTGTCCCTGCGTTAGCTGTCCAGGAAGCCCCCCCAGTTTTCGGCTGACTCCCCATCCAGAACTGGGGCATATAGCCGCCCCATTTGTAAGGGAGACTTGGGAAAGTACTTTTTCTATTTTTTAAAAATGTTGGATAAATTTTCATATCCAACAAAATCAGCATTTTCTTAGTAAAGGGGAGGGTGAACGGGTGGATAGGCAACCAGACACGCTGCCGGGGCAGGGCTGTGCACCGTGCCGCAGTGTGCTGGCTGCCTGGGCAGCAGAGGGCTGAGAGACCAGCTGCTCAAAGCCACCTGGAAACACTCAGGGCCGGATTCCTTCCTGGTCTTCCTTTGTGATTAATACTTTTGTACCTTAAATGTCTGAACCTGAGGAAAAAGAGCTTCTGTGACCTGTTGACCTTAAAACAATTTTGCTTTTGACCAAAAACTTGTGTGTGATTCACAAGTTTTGCAAACTTGGCTCCTTAGAATTATTAATAAAAACATCTTCTTTTAAGAGTCTCTTTCAACACACCATGTTTTTTTCTAATTAGAAGATAATGAGCTGTGGTTGAAAGCAGCAGGGTTGTCTTTCTTGCCCAGCTGTGGGAGTTTAGGAAGGCCTGACTATGGCTAAGAAACTTGCGTTTTTTAGAATTAAAATTTGGTGAGCCTTTGAAGGGACAATGGCACTGGTGGTGTGAGCTCTGGGCCTCAGTTTCCTGTTCCTGCAGCCACAGTGATTTGCTGCACAACACATTTTATAAAACAGGACTCCTTGAACTAAGCCTTTGCATTTAGTGGTCCTCAGTGGGGAGAGCTGGCCAGTGTCTGAGTCATTTTAGGTGGTCACAGCCTGGGTGACAGGGTGCGTGGGAAGCATTGCTACAGCTATCTAGAGTCTAGAGGCCAGAAACATCCTGAAGGTGCCCAGAGTGCCCTTCCACAATGAAGACGGATCTAACTTCAGCTGTCAACAGGCATAAGTGAACCATAACTTTCACAAGTACAGATTTGAAAAATACCTTAAATTAAAAAAAAACCCAGAAACAACAACTTCCTAATATCCTTCCAGCTCTTCCATAAAGGCAAAAGAGGAAGAAAGAACCAAGTTGGCTGCTTGCCATGAATTGTATTATTATTATTATTTTGTCTGAAGGAGGAAGATTCTATTTGTAGGTAAGACAATAGCAGATGAAGTTTTTAAAAAATAAGTAAAAATTTCTAAGCATTCTCTTGCTTGATTTTTGTGATTTTTGCAGGTTTTAAATGGAGAACATTCGATGCCGTCATGAAACTCTGCATTAGTCATCTGACAGTACTTCCTGGCAGATGGCTCAGACCAGCCTGTCAGGATCTTCTGACAAGTCCCAGACCATCTCCTGACCTAATCAGTGAAAATGTAATCAAGAGTTTTGAGCCAGGCAGTTAACTAATAATTATGACTGCATCAGCACGTGTTGGTCAAAGGGGTAAAGATGTTGTACAATATAGCCAGATGTTTTTGAGAAAACTTGTGTAATGGACTAATGGTGTTGGCCTATATGATGTGACTTTTTTAAATTTCCACTTGTGGGCCGCTGTAGTTCATGTTCAACTGAGGATCTGTTAAGTAGATTAACTTAAACCTAAGGGACATACTGTTCCTTCCATAACATTATTTGAAACATTCCATACAAACGGGGATGGCTTCATCTCTACAGCGCCAGTTAATTTATAATAAAGGCTGTATTCCAATGAGTTGGAATTGCATATAAATCAAGTTCATCAAATAATGTTCCTTGACAGTTTTCAAGTTGCTTCATCCTCTTTTCCCTCCAGCTTCTGTCCACAGTCCTCCAGGGTTAGTAGACAGTCAATCAGATGCTTATTAATGATTTTCTACTTGGATGCTGTACGAGAAAAAGTTGGTGAAAACATCTGTGGAGAATCCACTCCTTCCCTGCCTGGAAGGATTTCCTACAGGAGAGACCCCTCATGAATCACATGGATTCCTCTTTCAAGCACTATTTGTATCCAAGCTTTGCATAAGCTCAGATTAAATAGATAAAGTTCTTTTCCTGAGTATTATTATTTATATAACTCTCTGGACCTTGGAGTTTAAGCTCTAAAAGCTCCAAAAGCTGTTAAGTAAATGTCCTTCTTATGCTTTTTAAAATTATAGATGATCGGTGGCTACACCAGAACATTTGCATTTTGAGAAGTCTCTGAAGTGTCTGCCTTTGCCTGTGTCATGTGACGGAGATTGGCTAACTATTTGCTAATTGAGACTGAATTCTCTCTGGACAGACTCAAGTCTGTTTAAGTCCTTGACCCATGGTCAAGAAATGCAAATACGTATATGTGAGCTTGTATGGAAAATCGTTCCTGTGCCGAGGTGGGATTAATCTTGTTTGTTTTCTGGTCCGTCCACAAGTGGACGCATGTTTTCCCCTCTCCGCCCCGTCCTCATCCTGTCTTGTTGCCCACCATTCCTGCTGACCTAGGGACCTGATGTCAAGGGAGTTCCCAGCTTTGAAAACGCAGACCACATTGCTGCTTCTAGTTGCAGAGGGCCTAGCTTGGTAGGCCACGTTTTGACTCTGTGTTAAACACAGCTAAGCTTTGGAGGCCTCTGGTTTGACAGGAAAACTTCCTGCTTATGCTGCTTTGCCTTGGAGGGTTGTCTTACAAATCCCTACCTAGAAACTTTACAGCCTAAATTATTTGAAAGAACTGAAACAGCTTATGCTGATTTAGGACATCTATTCTCCAATTAACCACAAAAGGCCTGATCTTTATCCCTAATACTACCATCAAAAAAGATTTTTCAAAATCTGCATGGCTAGAGCCATGTAATTAGGGCAAATTCTTTAACCTCGGTGGCTCTGTGCCTTATCTATAATATGAGGGAAATTGCACTGTAACCTCTAATGTTTCTTCAAGGTCTAAGATCATATGATTCCATGATTCTTTATTCCATATGCATGTTGTCTTTTGCTGAAGTGAAGTTGAAGGTCAGCGGCACATGCCACAAATAAATGAAATCCCATTTACAGACTTGGGATGATGTCCCAGCTCTCGTCTCTTACTTGCAGTATGATTTGAATTACTTGTTCACTTCTCTGAGTGAGGTTCTTTCAGCCATAAAATGGGGGTAAGTATTATCTCATAGGAGTCTCCTGAGAATCAAAAGAGATAATTTTGTCAGGTACCTGTGGCCAGGCACCTATAATTCAAGCATTTTGGAAGCCTGAGGTAGGAGGATTGCTGTAGGCCAGGAGTTCACGACCATCCTGAGTGATACTGAAAGACCTTGTCTCTACAAAAAGTAAAAAAAAAAAAAAAAAAAAACAAAAAAACAATTAGCCAGCCATAGTGGCACATGCCTGTAAGCCCAGCAACTCGGGAGGTTGAGGCAGGAAGATCACTCGAGCCCAGTAGTTAGAGGCTGCTGTGAGCTGTGATGATGCTATTATGCTCTAGCCTGGGTCAGAGTGAAACCCTGAGTCTAAAAAAAAAAAGTGTCTGAAAGTTGCTCAATAATGTTAATTCCCTGATTTTTTCAGAGTTTATCAATCATTCTTCATGAAATAGACAATCGAGGCTGACACAGTAGCTCACACCTGTAATCCCAGCACTTTGGAAGGCTGAGGTAGATGGATTGCTTGAGCTCAGGAGTTTGAGACTAGCTTGAGCTAGAGTGAGACCCCATCTCTACTAAAAATAGAAAAACTAGCCAAGCATTGTGGCAGGCTCAACACTGTCTCAGTTACTCGGGAGGCTGAGGCAGGAGGATTGGTTAAGTCCAAGAATTTGAGGTTACTGTGAGCTATGATGCCGTTGCACTCTACCTAGGGCAACAAAGTGAGACTCTGTCTCAAAAAAATAAGAAAAGAAAAGAAAAAGGAAACAGACATTGGTATGACTGTCTCTCTTCATTAAGAGAGGGCTACGCTGGACAAGGACAAATACAACCCAAGGGCTTTGTTTTTTGCTGCAGACATAACTTCCTCATTTTTGTCATTAAGAGCTCTTAGCAGCAAAAGCAGTTTGGGATTTAACAGGAAAAGGCTATCAGCCGGATTGACTCCTGTCAAAGTCTCCCTTTCAATAAACATTTACAAGAAGAGGAGCTTGATGAGTGTAGCCGCCTTCCAAGAAAAGTGTGGCAATAGCAGCTTTGTGAGATCTGGCAGTGAGATCTTTCCAGGTATTTTCTATTCTACTTCAGTTTCCTTCCAGTACATAAGTAATTGAAACCAAATGCCTGTGAAGACATTTACAGATAGTGACATTGCCTTGTTTTAGTCAAGATGAACAGAAAAAAAGGAATAGACTTTCTAAAATATGACACACTTCCTTCTTCATTGAAGACCTAAAGCCCTCACCTTTTTGCCAAAGACGAACCTGTCCTTCTTCAAGTCGGTCAAACATAGCAGAGATTTATTTTGGCCAAAGAAAACTTTATTTGTTCAGACTTTGCTATGCTGGTGGAATTTTAGGATTCTGGCACTGACAGAGAACACAGGAATGATTGTCTGAGCCCTGGCCTTGCTCATCTTGAATGTGAATGGCCTGGGCCCGGTTGGGTTGTTAGCCTAGACAACCAAGACCCAAACTAGAGAAAGGCATTTGGGGGTCAGCCAATCTCATCATCCTTTTAGGAGAGTTCAAGAAGAAACAGTAAAGTCCATGCCTAATCAAGGGGGCCGGAGATGGTGCCTCGACAGGGGAACCGAGCAGGAGCTGGTAGAAATCCAGGAGGACCGCTGCAACGGGAGTGGGGATGTGTGTCCCTTCTGGGCGGCAGGTCCTGGGCAGTGGGAGGGTCAGGCTGCTGGAAACTCCAGGCAGACAAAAAAGCCCAACTCCTTCATTTTTCAGAAGAGAAACCTGCTGCCCAGAGATGTTGTGAGAGAATGCTGATGTTGGCACAGCTAGCTGGTGGCCAAATAGACTGGCCTGGAGTCTCCAGATTTCTCTCTTCCCATAACTCATTTGCCTTTGCTGTTTAGTTCACGGGCCTCCATTTACACCCATAACACGCCGTTTATTGCAGAGAATCTCTGTTTCCTTTACAATTCTTGTTTAAGGTGAGCAGAGGATGTTTTCCTATTCAGGGTAGCCTCCTGTCTCCTTATAGAGGACGAGGTCGCAGCTAACCTGTGTGTTCAGAAATGCGTTCTTCACACAGCCCTGCATTCATGCAGAGGAAGCAAGAGTGAATCCAGGACCCCTGGGAAATGTCTGAGGCTTCCACTTTCCTTTCTGTGAATTTAAAAGAGGACTTTTTTTTGTCTAACATTTCTCTAATATTAAGGTTAAGTCATAGACAATTTTATTATAATCTTTAAATCATTAGTGTGGATGATACGTGTTTTATTAATGCCAACTTAGAACTTGACGTAATAATTTTACACTGATTGATGCGTTATGTTACAAAATGATTGGTTCAGGGAAGCCTCATAAAATGTGGATGAAGCTTGTACCTCTTTTTCTATTTTATTCCTCTGGAAATTTCACTAAAATGAGAGGGACATTAATAATGAAAAAAGAGATAAGAGCATAGAACAAAGATTGCAGGTGAGGCAACACGGCCAGAGGGGAGATATAACCACCCTGGGGAGACAGAATGAGACAGGTGGATAGGACATGCCCCAAACCCAGTGTGAGCAGGGTGAGAAGCCAGCAAGATGCACCCCAATATGTACTTCGGGGCCCCAGAAAGAGGCTCTAAAGGCAAAGGAGAGGCCCTGGGAACAGAAAGTGGATTGGTTAATAAGAACTGCTAAATTTCCTTTTTTTTCTTTTCCATGTTTGCGAAGATGCACTTTACATTTTGTGAATGAGCCGACACGCTCCACACACATTCAGTTGGGACACACTGGGGTTAAAGAAACTCATTTCGGCGCTGGTTTAGTCGAGGAGACATCTGAGTGTCATTTTGCTGAGCTGATGCAAAGATGTCTGAGCTCACAGCCCTCTTTCCTGCTGTGTCTCAGAATGTCACTGGGGGGGGGGGGGGGCATACAGCCCTGCTACATATCAACATGGTAGGGCACATAGGGGAGCCCGGTGTCCATGCGGGGGAACACCCAGAAGGCCTCAGAGAGAAGGGGGT
>CAUYPK010118418.1:0-30743 GCA_963574355.1 Loris lydekkerianus
TCACACTTACGGTGCATCTTAGAATGGGTACAGGCAAAACCTACTAAAGGCAGAATACAAATGTCTACATACAATAACTAAGAAAATGCCATGAAGGCTACATTGAACAGTTTGATGAGAATATTTCAGATTGTATATGAAAGCAGCACATTGTACCCCTTGATTGCACTAATGTACACAGCTATGATTTAACAATAAAAAAAATAAAAAAATTAAAGTTTAAAAAGTCCCTTTTAAAAATAAGTAATGCAATGTAAAAATTACCATAGAGGAAGGAGCTAATTAGATAAGTCTGCAATATCCTTCTAAACTAGTATTTATCAAAATATAATCTGGAGGACACAGGGCATTTTGAAAAATTTACTTTTATGGAGTGATATCAGACCAGAATTTGCATAATTGTGTGGCCTAAAAATTTGCTTTAAAAAAATAAACAAGCAAACAGAGGTAATAATGTGAATTCAGTTTTGTTTTGTTTTGGTTTGTTTTTTTCCAAGTTACACTGATTGCATTTGTTAGGTAAAGTCCCTCTTAAAATCGTGTCTTGCCCCCAAAAGGTGTGGCACACACCAAGACTTCACCCCCTTCTGTGAATTCAGTTTTGAGAAATACTATGTTGGTCTATTAGCTCAGCCATAAAGATAAAGAATGAGTTCAATTTTTACTTTAGGTTTCTCATTCATTTTCCTATCATTATTCTCAGCCAATGATTTTATGTATACACCAGCACAATTAAAAATAGTGATTACAGTCATATTCCTTCTGAAATGTGGGTCCCTGTACACACATATAAGGTAGGTCAGAGAATTTCTTTATAACCAGGTTCTACACTGAGAGATGGAGGAAAGTCAGAATGACATTTCTAGGGTTTATGGCTTGATTTTGGGGAAGGCGAGTTCTATTTTCTATTATGCATTTTGGGGAAGAGAAATTCTGGTTTCCATGGCTTGCCTGGGAGAAGAAAGGGAAGCAGGAGAAAGGTAGGTGGCGTAAGGTCAGAAAGACCTAGCTTCCAAGGTCTTTCAGTATTCTTCAGTTGAAAGTGCTTAGCATGCCATGGAGCTATAAGGTGTTGTGTTTTGAACCTTGACATTTCCCTAATCTGAAACTTATCAAAACTTTGAAAAATTAAGAATTGAGCTAGTGGCTGTGGAAAGGGGAACGAAGTTAATAGATCATTGGTAAGGAATCTGCAAAGGGAGAGAAGGACATAGGTTAAAATGGTAATGAATACACAGAAAATAAGAAATCTAAAGATATTGGATGAACTTAAGCAAAATGAACAATCTAAGCAGATAATAACAAATGTAACTCATTCATTGAATCACTGTTCATTCAGTATTTTTTAAAAAATAAAACATTAAGTTCCAGATACTTTTTGTGCCCTTGAGACATGATTTCACAAACAGCCACAGTGCTTGTGTTTATGGAATTTGGAGTGTCAGCAGATCTACCTAGCAGTACAATATTTACCATGAAAGTTCTAAATAAAACTATTAAGTGATAAGAAAGAGGCCCCGGGGAGATAGAATGAGTCAAAAATTATTTTTGGGAATGATAACAGAGGTAAGATATTTGTAGTGATACTTTATTGTTAAATATATTATTCTTCTATATTGACCTCAATAAATAACATGTCATGGGAGACTGCTTACTTCCAGAATTTGGTTTCTGCTGGACTAGAATAAAAAGGATGGCACTCGGATTTTTATGTATGTTAACTGCACATCAGTTGTTGATGGGTTTGTTGATATTTGTTAATTTTTTGACACATTTGTTGAATATATTATTAACCAGATATTTTAGGCATAAATAAAATCACCCTCATTCCTTGTGCTCACTTCTTCCTTTCCCAAACAATGATTATTTTTGTTAATTTGAAAACAACAAAACCAATAAACCAGAAGACGTTCTTGACTGTATGATATTCTTAATATTTTGAAACACAGATTTGAATGATTAAGCCCTAAAAATTGATCTTGGAATGCTGAAGAAGTTTGATATAGGAGATGAATATTTATTTGTTTATTAAATCATAACTGTATACATTAATACATTTACAGGGCACAATGTGCTGATTGTATATACAATTTGGAGTGCTTACATCAAACCGGTTACCATAGCCTTCACCTCACTTACTTAATTATTGTGTTAAGACATTTATACTCTACACTTAAGGGGAGGGGAGGGTGGAGGTTGGATGGACGGAGGGTAGAGGTTGGATGGAGGAAGGGTAATCAGTAGGACCAAACCTATAATGCATATTGCAAGAGATGAATATTTAGAAATTCTTTGAGGTAAATTATTCCATTCCCCTAGAAAATTCCCCTTAAAAGACTATAAATCAAAAGTATATTTTAAGGCACTGTGACTTAGACAAGCATGATATTTTATAAGATGAAATTTTTTTTCTACCGTGGAGTTAATGTTATCTCACTCAATATTAGTTTCTGTTAAGAAAAATTTAAATATAGATTCTGTTGTCTGGCATTTACTCACTCTAATATAAGTGAACGAGTTCTCTTTACATAACTTGCCAGAAGAGATTAGAACCTGAGGTACTAAAAATTATTGTTTTGGATATCCATCAATCTCACACATATGAACTAACTCTTGAAAAAAAACATTGTTTTTGTTAATATATTTTTATGCAATTGTTCAGTGGAGGACAGTCATTCCTTCAGGAAAACACTGAGATTTTTGAAAATAAAGTAAATTTGTACTCTTAATGATTCTTCATGTAAGCAAATCTTAGAACAAAAATAAATAAAGTGGGATAGACAAGAGGAGGGTTTAAGTAAAATGAGATTGTTTCTGTTCTCTGGACCTTGCTTATTGGAAGTAAATGGTGTTGAATGATAACAAAGGCAAGGCTGTTCCCCATACACAGAGAACAATGACCATACTAGAATCTGAGCCAAGATACAGAAACATAGAAAGAAGGATCCTCAAGACAAAATAGTCTAGCTTTTCAGATCTTCAAGTAGTCATATACAGCAACCAGGTATAGGTTATTTCTAATTTGTATTTTGTATTTGCTTATGTTGATCCTTAGACATGTTCTCAAGAAGTATTATGACCATAGACATATGGACTGACACCCAATATTATTTTTAGGTTTACTCATTTCTAAAACTCTACTTTACTCGTGAACCAATTTTTCTCAACAATCTTTTCACGGCCTGTTTTACATCTTGGTTCCTGAAACTGTAGATAATAGGATTCAGCATGGGACTCACAATGGCATAAAATATCGACACCACCATGTCGTATTCCAAAGTGTGGCTGGCACTTGGTCTCACGTACATGAACAGGATTGTTCCGTGATAAATTGACACTCCGGTTAGGTGAGAGCCACACGTAGAGAACACTTTTTGTCTCCCTCCCGCAGAATGTATTTTCAGAATTGCCAACAGAATGAAACCGTAAGAGATCAGGACAATCAGGACGGTGACTATCTCAATGGAGCCCACAAAGTAGAAGAGAAGGAGCTGGTTTGTGTGAGTGTCAGAACATGAAATAGCAAGAAGAGGAGGGATGTCACAAAAGAAATGTCTAATTTCATTGGATCCACAGAAGGAGAGGCTGAACATAGCTATAGTATGTACAGTAGCATGCAAAATGCCACAGACATAGGAGGCAGTGATGAGGGGCACATAGACTCTGGGTGACATGCTCACTGTGTACAGGAGCGGGTTGTAGATGGCTACATAGCGGTCATAAGCCATCGCAGCCAACAGAAAGCATTCCGTGGTTCCTAAAGTACCAAAGAAAAACATCTGTGTTGTACACCCCAAAAATGAAATGGCTTTGTTCTCTGCCAGGAAATTGACCAGCATTTTGGGGGTGACGACGGTAGAATAGCAGGCATCCAAGAATGACAAAGCACTCAGAAAGTAGTACATTGGGTTGTGGAGCCGGGAATCCACAGTGACCAGTATGACCAGTCCCAAATTTCCTATCAGAGTGAACAGATAGATTGCCAAAAACAATAAAAATAGGAAGACTTGCAGCTCAAAATCATCTGTGATGCCCATCAGTATAAACATGGTGACTTCAGTCACATTTTCCACCTGATTCTTCACATGTAAATCCATCCCTGAAGGTAACCCTGACATTTATTGCTTCTGGGTTCTAAGAGCAATATCCCATGTAAATTGAATTCGTCCCATTATACCCTCAGGTTTACTACTTGAAAAGAAAAAATGAAACACTTTTCAGAGAAAGGATTAGTAGAGATGAAGAAGTTGGCTCCAAGTGGAAGAAATTCTCTGTTTGACAAAATGAAGAAATTAATTCATTCAATTGTAGGCTAAATTCATCTTGTTAAACATAAGCACTGATTTTATTGATTTAATGTTCAGTTCATTTTTTTTCAAATTTACTATGACCTAATTTTATATTAAGTGTTTTTAAAATTCATGAAGACGGGTTACTAGTGCCAAGTAATTTTCTACCAAGTCCATGGAATGACTTTCCTTAATTTTCCTATTTATAAGGTGTGAACAACCACATTTACATCCTAATATTGGTTGAATTTCAATGAAAAAAAATGTGATGATCATTTATTATCTAATATTTAACTATTCTGAACTAGAGAGTGGATGATTTAGACTGACATTTCAATTTGTCCTGCAAGGTAGCCTTTCTTACCAATACATTTCAAGCCTTTCTGTCAGCATTGACTCTATTGCATTAGAATATTTGGAAGAGTGATGAACAGAACAGACACGATTCTGAAGGTAAACGTACCTTGTTCACAAGCCAAAATAGTTTGTCATTGGCCTTTTTGTTTCTTTTTGTTTTAGTTTTTCATATTTATTTTCTGAAGCAAACATCATCAAGTTGTTCATTGTTTGATTCTGCGAGGTATTTCTCACAATTATTGTTTGTCAAATTTACTATACTATCAATGTCTCAATTCTCCTGCTCACTGTGCCTGCAAAGTCTTGGGACATGTTATTGTATATATGATTGTCAAAAAGCCCACGTAACTATTTCTTTAATATATCGTGGGTATGACAGAGTTTCAAAAACTACCATAAAATAAATACCACCCAATAATAACTAATTGTTTATAGAAGTTATTGTTAAAGAGACACAAGCATCAGAACGGCAGCAGGATGGTGGACTGGAAGCACCCCACACACTTCACATTAAGGAGAGGACTGAAAGGTACAAGGGGATGTCTCCTAATGGGTGGGCTAAGGTGGGAAGAACATCGTGAATCACTGCAGAAAGGATGGGGGGCCTTCAGAGTGCAGGAGAAGGTAATAGGTCATTTATTCTACAAGACTAGACAGTACCTGGGGGAGGACAGGAAGAAAGAGTCCCAGGGATCCACATGCTCCACCCCCCTCATCCCCCAGCACAGGCACCCGGCCCTAAACTGTGGGCTGATTAGAAACAGCTTGGAATCTGGGCAGTGAAATTATACTAGAAAGCGGGGGCAGCAGGGCCCTGGAGGCTCCACTCCAGGGTTTCTGTGATTGATGCCATTCAAGCACTCAGGTGCAGGAAGCCAGATGTACAAGCGGCTGGGTTTGCTGTGGCCACCTCTGCAGCACCCCCACTGAGTTGGGGAGTGAGTAGGTGGAGGGGAAGATCTCCCATGCCACGCTCTGTGCCTGAGAGCAAAGCACCCCTGGCTCAGAGCAGAGTGCAGAATGGGTGGACCAATGCCCACATGTGGGGACTTGCAGTGGCTGACTTTGTGGGATGAGGTCAGCGGAGACCCCTGGCCATCCCGTGGCCCCACTCCAATGGGCTCACCTCCATCATCTCCACACTGCCCTCAGGCCCCACATGGCTCCACCTCCGTGTTCCTCCTGCTGTTCTCACACTTTGAGGCCCAGTCCGTGCAGCTTCTGCCCTGCCTCTCGGCTCCTGTGCAGGCTTCAAGTTTCCCACTGCTCCTGAGTCCACATTTGTGACCTCTTAGCTCCAGTGCTGTCTCTGGGCCCAGGCTCCACCCCCCAGACTCCATTGCTGTGGGCCCTTATCTGACCCCAGCCTCCCCAACAGTCAAACACCATGGCTTGATGAGAACTTTACCCTGTCCAGGGTGCTGTAGCAGGGACTTGCCAGCCTTGAGCCACCGTCACAACTTAGCCCAGTTAGAGCAAATGCCCACATCTTGGATACTCAACACTGCAAAGATAGCCTCATCCAGCTGCCACCATTACCACCCTGGGGACACCCTGGCAGAGAAATATCCTGTAACATCAGATTCCGGGAAAAGGGCCTTGCTCACCCTTCAGGCTGACCTCCCAACAGCAGCCTGGGGACACCCCACCACTCCGTGGGGAGATCACCCACCGCTGGCCTGAACTGAGACAACCACAGACCCCTGCTCACGGACTCCAGCTGCACCTGCCCTTCCCTTCCAGGGCAGTCTCCAGACTGGAGCGCAAAAGCGCCGCCTGGGAGTGTCTCCTTCTCACTAAGTATGAGAGTAATAATAAAAATAAAATAACAAAAATTGTCTGTCCATTTTTATTTTCCCCATGCTTTCCTATCTGCCTATTTTCTGTTTTGTTCTTGACTCTTTTCAGTAAATATTTGTATAAATATCTAATTGATTCTTGAAGAAGTGAGAGAGAGAGAATGAGGATGTTCTAAAATTAAGATACATTTTTGTCATGCAAAAACGATGCTTTATTCTCTTTCTGAATCAAAAAATAACTAAGCTTAACCACAATTTTCAGCCCTGTCTTATTCAACTACACAAACAAGATACCATTGCATAGTGCTTATTTATTAAAATAGGTTTTATTAAATTGTAAACATAATGCGGAATACATATATGTGAAGTGTGACTTCTAAATTTTCTTAAGCTGCAAAATAGGGAATTATGAAATTAATTTTCATCAAAGCACTGAGAAATTAATGGGCCCCGTATCATATGCAATGAATTTCTTCTTTTAATTATAAATATGGTACATGACACAACACATATTAAAATGCCATTCTAACAAGGATATACCTAATGAATCCCAATGTTATATGCTACGACTGATGTTTAAAATGCAGCTCTGTCGTTACATTCTGTTTGGGGAAATGCTAGTAAAATAATGTTTAATCAAATCTCCCTGATACTTTCGTTGATAATTTTCTAGTAACCTTTGATGCCTTTGGCTATGGCTGTAGAGAAAGAAGGTGGTTTATGAATTAAAGTATGTTTTATTCCAAATCATGTCTCATTAGTATTCCTTACTGATTCACTTAAGGAAATAAAGGCATCATAGATGAAAGATACTGAGTTTAGATACTTTACTCCAAGAGGATCACTAAACAGGGATTTCTGTGAACAAATCTTATAGGAAATTACAACTGACTATGTTTATATATAACTTATTTTACTTTTATATTGGCCAGAAAAAAATATATAGATTCTGAATTTTTGGCAAAATATAACTAATCTGGAAGACTAAAATTAATATTAGTTCCTCAACTTTCAAAATCAGAAAACATAAATTACTGCTTCAATGGAACCAGTGTTACACATTCTGAGCTCAAGAAGAAGAAAAATTATTGCAGTAGTTACCAAATTATTTGTCAGCTACTGGAGTAAGAAATTTAGTGTACATTATTTTACATAAGCTACAACATAAAAATGATTCACCATCCTTTTATACTGAGGCCCAGCTATGCCCATGACTGACCAAGGTTACACAGTAGCAGAGCCAGGACTCAAGTCCTGGCTTCTCTAAAAGTTATTTTACTTGACTATATCACAGATTCATTGTACTATGCCATAATTCTGGGAACATTATCCTCCATAAATAATAAAAAAAAATCACACCTTCATATATTACAATTATTTCATAAAGTTTTCAAGTTTGCCTCCACCATTAAAAAGCTACAATGGGGCTGGGTAAGGTGGATCAAGGTGTAATGCCAGCACTCTGGAGGCCAAGGCAGGAGAATTGCTTGAGGTATGGAGTTGGAGACCAGCCTGAGCAACAGCATTAGAAGAGAGGGTGGGCTGTGCCTGTACTCCCAGCTACTTGGGAGGCTGAGGCAAAACGATTACTTTAGACCAAGAGCTGAGAGTTTAAGTTTTCAAGGAGTTATGATCACACCATTGTACTCTAGCCTGGGTGACAGAGCAAGACTCTTTCTCAAGGAGAAAACAAATAAACAAACAAAAAGCTCCAGCGGGTTTGACATCAATTTCCCAACCACTAAATGGTTTTATAATTTGTTCCATAAGAATAAAAATTACCTTCTTCCATTAAGAAGAAAAATTATCCCAAAATAGTATGTAACCAATCCAATCATAGATTGAAAGTTAATTTTCTCTCTAGTTAGTACTTTTTCAAAATTGTATATATATAACCCTTAATTTTACTGCCCCTATTCTGATGGCTCCCTTTATTAATAAATTAAAGCAAATTCCTAATTTATAGATATATCTACTGAAACATGTTGATAATTATTCTTATTTTCCTTTCTATTTTCCAGGAAGGCATGCAATTCAATTTGTAAAAAAAAAAAACAGGTTCTCTCTTACACTTGCATGTTAAGGAATACATGTTAGTTTTATATTCATGGTTTTAGCTTCTAAATATTTAATGAGGATATAAAGCTTTCCCTCTTACCTTTGGAAATGAACTGCTCACTCAACACTCAACTAAGGTACTATATAAATATTTTTCATTTTAATCCTTATGCCAGGTCCTTGAGCCCTTCTTGAATTCCGCAGGGATGCCTCAAAAAAGAAAAAAAAAAGTGAATTCTCTCCTGGGACAATAAAAGCGTCAAAAGAAATGTTTTCCTGTAGCAAAGAAATAAATGATCTGGAGCCATGAATTACATGATACAAATGATTACGTGAGTGCACATTGGGCCCTGGAATAAAATAATCCCTCAGTGCAAAAACAGATCCAGAACGTGGTTTCAGCTGTGATTCTAATTATCTATGTGCTTTTGTTTGAGAAATCCTCTGAAATCCAGTTTCCTTTTCTTGGAAATACAATCTGTGAATTATCAGAAAATCCAGTAAGCATGTACATCATGTATATAATAAGATAATATGAAAGAGTAATGGAAGACAGAAAGTATAATCATGTAATAAAGGTTATCCTCTACATTTATGTTTTAAATTCTTCTAGTTCTAAGTAATAGGAGAACTAGACTTAAACTCATTGAAAGTTTAATGGAGGAAATAAGATATGAATGTACACAATCCTACCATAAACCCATGTACACAGAGTATTAACAAAAGTGTTAGGGCAATATTTGGATTACTGTAATATTACATGTAATAGAACATGAGACTCTAAGAGATCTCAGAGAGTTAAAAACTAACATTTTAACTCCTATGTAGGAATCCCAAGACCAAAAATTCCAGCAATCTACAGACTTGTACCTGGCTATGTGCATAGGAAATTCTTCAAAATACAGAAAAATACATGGAAGGTTGAAAGATGAAATAACAAGCCACAGACTGGGGAGAAATATATGCCAAGGGCATGTCTGATAAAGAACTGTTATCCAAAATTTGTAAAGAACTATTTAAAATTTAACAATAAGAAAACAAACGCAATGCCACTGCAAACTTCTGAGCATGATCAAATCCACAACACCACCAACAAATGCTGACAAGGATGGGAGGCACCGGGGCTCTCGTTTGTTGCTGCTGAGCGTGCAAAACAGAGAGTCTGGGGGTGCCTTCCAAAGAGAAACATATTTTACTTATAATCCATCAATCACACTCCTTGGTATTTACCCAAAGGAGTTGAAATCTATGTCCACAAAAAATCTTACACGCCATTGTTGATAGCAGCTTTGTTCATTATTGCCAGAACGTGGAAACAACTGAGATTTCCTTCAGTAAATAAATGGATTCATAAATTTATGAATTTATGAAACCGACAATGAAATATTATTTAGTACTAAAAATAAATGAGCTGCCCAATCATAAAAAGGCACAATGTAAACTTGAATCCATATTATTGAGCACAATAACCTGATATCCAAAAACTAGTGAATGGGTAAAATAATTATGTTATATCCATAAAATGGAATTCTGTTCAGTGATAGGTAGACCTAAAATAGTCTAATAAAGTTCATGGACTGGTCTCAAATATGGATAAATAGAAGATGCGAAACTCAAACTTGCACACAATGTAATTCTACTTATATTGCATTCTGGACCAGGCAAAACTGTAACAACAGGAAATGTACCTGTGGTTTCCAGAACTATAGGGCAATGGGAGTTTGTGGGTACAAAGTGGTAAGAGAGTATATTTTTAGGGTGATGAAATATTCTGTAACTTAATTTTCTTACAAAATTGTATATGTTTATCAAAGTTCATATAACTGATACCTTTAAATAGTAATTTTTTCTGAATTTATAGTGATAATTCAAAACCCTGACTTTGAAAAACTACCATTGCTTCAGAATTGGGGATGTCTTTGCAGGGATGATAATGGCTATAACACGGAAGAGGGGGGCTACTGGAGATGGTACCAATGTTCTGTGTTCTCAGAAAAAAAAAAAAAAAAGAATATACTTTGAATACTAACTAAATATTTGTTCTACATTCATTATTTTATTCAGCTTACTTTTCATTCATTTGTGAATTCATATTTTTAAAGACAGGGACTGGCTGTGTCACCCAGGCTGGAGTGCCAAGGCACAATCATAGTTCACTGATAGCTCCTGGGCTCAAGCAATCCTCCCTCCTCAGGCTCTCAAATGACTAGGACTATAGGGTATACCACCATGCTTAGCTAATTGTTATTATTATTATTTACTATTTTGAAAAGACAAGGTCTCACTATGTTGCCCAAGCTGGTTGAAAACTTCTTGCTTCAAGTGATCCTCCACCTCAGCCTCCCAGTTGGATATCGGCTTACTGTGCTCAATAATATGGATTCAAGTTTACATTGTGCCTTTTTATGATTGGGTGGCTCATTTATTTTTAGTATCGAATAATATTTCATTGTCGGTTTCATACATTCATAAATTCATATGTGCTAGAATCATAGGAATGAGCTACCACACTTGGCCTCATTTAAATTCTATCTATGTGGTTTTATCTAATACTCAGGTTTTAGTAGCTCACAAAACATTTTTATACTATTTTCATTCTTTTGTACTTTAAATATCATCATATGGAGTTCAACTCTGTTCTTCCTGCTCCCCCCTGTATAAATATACCAGGCAGAAAAAAAGAAAGAAAAGAAAAAATAAACAAATAAAATAAATATGCCAGGCACCTTGACAATCAGGAGGCTGGTACACAGGAGGCTGGTACCAGGCAGCTTTTGCACATCATGCTCCTGCATTTATTATAGCACTAAAATGTTATTTTACAGCTATTTTAACCTTTGAAGCTAAGGTTGACTCATAAGTCCTTTCTCCTGACAGTTTCTTGGACCCCATAGTGAAGGAAGTCTTGCCCTTCAAAATGGTTCTTCTCAGCTTTTTCTTCTTTAAAGTGAAGAGTTGTTCTCCCCAAAATGACTAAGAGCTCCCTATTTCTGAGATCCTCTGTGGTCTTGAGCACTGTTTCAGTCTGTCCCAGTCCCTTCATGACACCTGCTTTGGCTAATCAAAAAATAAATATATGACATAAAAGTCAAATTATATGGTCATAAATTTATTAGCAAAATTGACATATTAAAGGAAACTTATTTTTATATTTACTTTTTATACATTTATTTATTCTGTCTGGCTATGCATCATTTTGTTGCTTGTTCCATCAAATATATTGATATTTTAAAAATGAAACTCTTTGTGGGGTAGGCTGAGTGTCTTATTGTGCAAATTTATTGTATATAATAATTTTAATTACTATCCTTTATAATCTATTTTATAATTTCTACTCATTTAATAACTATATAGTTTTTGTTTCACTCAATCTATAATCAACAGTGGCTAAATAGAACATGTTTAAAGAAAAGGGATTTATCTAATATCTTTTTTAAGTTTAATTTTACCAATTTTCATCAGAAATTTGAAGAATACAAAAAAGTACATATTATCAATAATTTGGATTTCCAAAAGTAATAAACATGGCCAACTATTTAGTCAAGAAAGGACCATATAAATACAACTATTTAAGAAAGAAATTTGAATGATGCAAGAGCTATCATGTAATTACCATGGCCTATCATCCATCACAAATCTTAATTATTTCTATTCAGACAATCCCAATAAGACCTAAAAAAGCTAAAAATTGTTAGAAATATTACAGTACAAAAAGCTACTCTTCTGTGAAAATAACATAATTTGCCATATTCTGTTAATATATTTAAAATGTTAAAAATTTTATTTTTTCATTCAATGTTTACTCCAGGGTTTTAAAAAAATGTATCAATTTTTATATTCACAAATAAGTTAGTTATAGAGAGTCATTTTATACAATTTCTGTGATATCTAGATTTTTGATATTTTATTACAATGCTCTGTCCATTGATATGGTTTCTCACGTGTTTGGATAAGATTTTTTTTTTAGCCTCTCATTTGGTGTTTTGATGTTATTTTATATTTAACCTGAAAATGAAAAGAGCAAATTGAATTCAGCAGTAAATTGTCAAGGTGACCCGATGGTTTTAGAAATGATGTGATTTCAGCTCCAGAGTGAACACACGTCTCTTCCTTCCTATTCCACAGCGAGTGAAATCAGTCCTCGACCCACCACCTTCTCACTGTCCTCTGATCTCCTGCTTGGAAATTAACCTTTGTCAAGAAATATATTTGAAGACACACTTCATATTCCCTTGACAGGTGATATTGTTCATGGTAATATGAACTGCAATATTATGAATATCTTTAAGTTTGTTTGATGAGATTTCAACATGAAGAATGTCACTAAAGTGACCATATTTGTACTGAAGGGCTTCACAGACGATCCTGGACTGCAGGTCCTCTTTTTCATTCTGTTTCTGGCAATTTATCTCTTTACTCTCCTGGGAAATCTAGATTGTATTAGTCATTGGGGACTCCCGGCTCCACACCCCCATGTACTATTTCCTCAGTGTTTTGTCTTCTGTGGATGCCTGTTTTTCCTCAGTCGTTACCCCAAATATGTTAGTAAATTTTATGTCAAAGAACAAAGCCATTTCATTCCTCGGTTGTACAGCACAGATGTTTCTGGGTGTTGCTTTTGGAACCACAGAATGCTTTCTGTTGGCTGCGATGGCTTATGACTGCTACGTAGCCATCCACAACCCTCTGCTGTACGCCGTGACCATGTCACCCAGTGTCTATGTGGCCCTCATCACCGCCTCCTATGTTGGGGGAATTCTGCATGCTACGTTACACACGGTGGCCACTTTCAGCCTCTCCTTCTGTGGATCCAATGAAATTAGACATTTCTTTTGTGACATCCCTCCCCTGATCACCATTTCTACTTCTGACACTTACATAAACCAGCTCCTCCTCTTCTACTTTGTGGGCTCCATCAAAGTAATCACCATCCTGACTGTCCTGATCTCTTATGGTTTCATTCTGTTGGCAATCCTGAAAATACGTTCTGCAGGAGGGAGAAGGAACGTGTTCACTACATGTGGCTCTCTCCTAACAGGGGTGATGATTTACCATGGGACGATCCTCTTTATGTATTTGAGACCAAGTTCCAGCTATGCTTTGTAGCATATCGTGATAGTATCAGTATTTTACACCATCGTGACTCCCATGCTGAATCCCATCATCCACAGCTTGAGGAACAACGATGTGAAAGCGGCGATCAGAAGGGTGGGAAAGGTTGGTGTGTGAGGCATTGTCACACGAAATATTAAATGGGAATAAATTAAAACAGATATCCAGTGTCTCAATATCAATTTTTTTTTGTTTTAGTTTTTTAGTGCCTTTCTAGTCTTACTGAACATTTTAAAACAAAGATCATAGTCAACATTCTAGCCACGCTCTTTTTGCACATGCAGAAGAACTGTGCTTCTTGCTAAGTTCATACATACCACACCCATAAACATACATCCAATATACACGTATGTTGATACTGATGATGTTAATTTTCTGGGACTACAATTATGAAACAGCAGACACAGCATGGCTTAAAGAAGAGAAATTTATTTTCTCACAAACATGGAGACTAGAACTCCAGAGCAAGGTGTTGGCTGGGTTCATTTCTTCTGAGGCCTTTGTCCTTGTTTGCAGATTTCCAAATCCTGTGTGGAACCTACAGTTCTATACACCCTTCTAAATCCTGCCAAATACTATTGCAAATATTTCCTTTCTGGATAACTCCACAGTCATAACTGAATTATCTTTCTGGGACTTTAGTTCTGCCCCTAAAAAGGTAATAGAATCTCAAAATCAATATTAATATAACTTACATCATCCACTCATTTCCTAAGAATATGGGTCTTTTTCCTTCCCTTCCTCCCTCTTCCCTTCCTGTCTCTCTCCCTCTCTCCTTATTTCCTTCTTCCCATGTTCTTTCATCTCTTCTCTTTCTCTTTTCCCCTCCTTTCTTTTTTGTTTGTTTGTCATACTAGCTGAAAGCCTACAAATGGTACATGTCTCAAGGAACAAGATCAATTATCAAATTTGGAGGAAATCACATTTCCTGCCATTTTTATTTATTTTAATGAAATGTTTATTTTTATTTATTTTAATGAAATGTTAAATTTCTAACTGACAAACAGTTATTATAAATGTATATGATATACAGTGTGATGTTTCCATGCATATTTACATTGTATAATGATAGAGTAATTCTAACATAAATCACTTTAAACATTTAAAATGTCTTTGGAGGGATAACAGTGAAGATCTTCTCTTTTAGCTACCTTGACACAGAAGCTACATCGTTCTTTGTCGCAGTCACCCTACTGTATAATAACACAAAATCTTTTCTTTTCTGGATGAAATATGTATCCTTTGTAACTACTTTTCTATTCCATTTCTGTGCAGTCCATTTTTGGCCAGGTGCTTTGGTGAACACATCTAAGTCCCAGCTACTTGGAAGGCTGAAACAGTCTGGATGATATAGCCAAACCCAGCTTCTAAAAAATAAAAATGAAAAAAAAAAAAAATCAGGTGGGCATGCTGGCATGGGAGTGTGGTCTCAGCTCTGGGGAGGTTCTGTAACATCCCAGGAGCAGCCCTGGAGTTGAAACCTCAGAGAACTATGGACTGTGACACTGAACTCTAGCCTGGGGGATGGAGAGAAACCAACCTGTTGAGAAGAGGAAGAGCAAAAAGGAGAAAGAGGAGGAGGAGAAAGAAATTTTGTATACAATGTCCTTGATATTTTATCTTTCCAAATGTTTTTATTCTTTTATCAAAAAGAAATTTTGAGTATAGATTTTGCCTGAAATCACTTCCTCACTTGAATAGAGCTGTTTGAGTTCTCTTTTATAATACATTATCAAACAATAGAAACTGATGACTTAAATTTTTAGTGTGGTTACTGCCTTTGATGGGATCGTTTCCCTGGTGAGTTAACAGAAAAATATATGTGAAGGGAAGAGAGTGTGTTTTATTGGGAAAAAGTTAATTTTTATTCTTATTAATTCTTCAAATAAACATTAAAACAAAACTCAGTAAAGTAGAATAAAGTACAAGCAGATGTGAGTACAGGTAAAGTAAAATTGTTTCCATTCTGTGTGCTTGCTAATAGGGAGTTGATACTTAGAAATAATGACAAAGCGAGGTCATTTCTTGTAGATAAAAAAGAAGAGGACGAAGTCAGGGTTAGAGACCCAGCAAAGGTCTACCATCAAGAATCATCAAAGTTATAAATATCTAGTGTCAATATATTTTTGGTACTTTTAGAATGAATAAAGTAATTTTTTGTGATTCAAAATTTGCAAGGTAAGAATTTAATAGTATCTTGTGAAAATAAATGCAGCAAAATGTATATTCACAAGCATGAATGTCTTGTTATATAGAAGCACATTTAGGGAGAATAAAGTAAAATCTGAAAATCCTTTCATAGAGATTTTAGAATGGAGAAGTAACTTCATAACGAATGATGAAAAAATTCTATCAGCAATGTGAAAAAAATATGAAACATAGGATCCTGAGGGTATAGCCTCTAGTTATAGTAAGTGCAAACCAATTACTCAATTACTAGCCACAGAATATTTGACAAGGATCTCTTCAACAAGATAGTCAGCACACAGGTGATACAACTTATCTGAATTCATCTAAATTTAAGAAATACTGTCTTGGTGGACTAGCTAATGCCTTATTTGTAAATGTTTTAGAATATATACGTACTATTAATTACAATGAAGGTATTTTCTTCTCTAGTTTATGGACGTAGGACACTGTTTATAAATCTGTTTTTCATCTCACAGCACACTCGAACCTATAGTTAATCTTCCACAGCACACATGAACTCTATTGATCAAAAAAAAAAAAAAAAAAAAGAGTACATAAAAAGAATGTTCTTTTTTGTGTGTGTGAGAGGTGCTGCTAACTATTCTTCATTGCACAGGACAACCCCTATCACAAAGAACTATCCAGTCCAAAATGTCAGAAGTACCAAGGATGAGGAAACCCCTAGTCTAAATGTAATGTTCAAACAATAAAGTAAGCCCTGTTCTTACTGTGCTTTGAACTTCTTTTAAAAATAAGTTAATTAATGATCTTTAAAAACTTTCATGGCACATCTACAATCCTTTCACAGCACAACAGTGAGCTGTGGCGCACCGGTTGAAAATCACTGCCATAGAGAAATGAACTAGGAACTCACACTCAACTATTTTTTTTTTTAAGTTTGCTCAATTCTAAAAATATACTTTATAAACCAATTTCTTTCAACAGCCGTTTCATGGCCTCGTGTACGTCTCTGTTCCGCAAGCTGTAGATGACGGGATTCAGCATGGGAATGACAATGGTGTAAAATACCGACACTATCATGTCGTGGTGCGAAGCGCAGCTGGAGCTCGGTCTCAGGTAACTGAAGAGGACGGTCCCGTGGTAAATCGTCACCCCGCCTAGGTGAGAGCCGCACGTGGAGAACACTTTTCGTCTCCCTTCAGCAGAACGCATTTTCAGGATTGCCAACACAATGAAACCGTAAGAGATGAGGACAATCAGGGCGGTGACTATCTCAATGCAGCCCACAAAGAAGAAGAGAAGGAGCTGGTTTGTGTGAGTGTCAGAACACGAAATAGCAAGAAGAGGAGGGACGTCACAAAAGATGTGTCTAATTTCATTGGATCCGCAGAAGGAGAGGCTGAACGTAGCCACAGTGTGTACAGTAGCATGCAAAATGCCACAGATGTACGAGGCGGTGATGAGGCGCACGTAGACTCTGGGCGACATGGTCACTGCGTACAGGAGCGGGTTGTAGATGGCCACGCAGCGGTCATAGGCCATCGCAGCCAGCAGGAAGCATTCCGTGGTCCCTAAAGTACCAAAGAGAAGCATCTGTGTTGCACAGCCAGCCAATGAAATGGCTTTGTTCTCTGCCAGGAAATTGACCAGCATTTTGGGGGTGACGACGGTAGAATAGCAGGCATCCAAGAATGACAAAGAGCTCAGAAAGTAGTACATGGGGTTGTGGAGCCGGGAATCCACAGTGACCAGTACCACCAGTCCCAAATTTCCTATCAGAGTGAACAGATAGATTGCCAAAAACAATAAAAATAGGAAGACTTGCAGCTCAAAATCATCTGTGAAGCCCAACAGTATAAACGTGGTGACTTCAGTCTTGTTCTTCAAATACATTGAGTATGTAACCACATCTGATGACAGCCCTTGCATTTCAGCTTTATTTATTGAATAAATAAGCAATATACTGTGAAAACAGAGTACATTAAATTACATCCCTACTTATTTCTTAGGGTGTAATGATTTCCTTTTTGGTAATAAGATGAGGATGACTCAACTGGATAAGAAAAAGGAAAAAAATGACTTAATTCATTGCCTACCTAAATTTATCATGTTAAAAAATCCTCCTAATTACAATGATTTTGTTTTTCAATTAACTTTCAGTTGCATTTTCTACCACTTCTTATATGATATCATCTTAAAACTCACAAAGATGACTGAATATTCCTATTTATTCATATGATTTATTAATGTAAATTATGATATAATTCATTAATGATTCACATGAATACAAATAAAATGATCATTCATGATTAATTGCTATAAATTAGTCATTCATATTATCATATTATTCCTATTCATTTGTATCATCAAGAGGTAATACACAGATGTGTTCCTTCCACAGTTTGAAAACATTATAGTGGAAGCACACACCTGAGTATTAACCCTTGATTTGCTGCAAAGTACATGGAATATCTTTCCTTAATACACATAATTTTAAAATAAGAGAAACCACACTTTAACCACACGTTAAATTTAAATGAGAAAAACGGTTGAAAAATTATGTAATTTAAAATGATTTCAGATGACAAAAATGGTATGCATCAGACTAACTTACATTTTGACTTTTTGCTTTGGTCAGCCTTTCCAAAGAAAATTATTTGCTCTGGCAATTATTCTCTTTATTTCCAGCTTTTTTCCCCTGAAATATTTATCACTTGATTATCAAGTTTTTCAAACTTTAACTTAATAGCATTTTGAGATATGTCTCAATTCACACATGTTTTATTCTTACAAAGTCCTTAGAAGTATCTTTTTTTTTTTCATTTTTTTTTTTTTTTGGACGGAGCTGGGTTTGAACCCACCACCTCTGGGATATGGGGCTGGCTACTCCATTGAGCCATAGGCATGGTCCCATTCTTAGATGTATCTTAAGACATTTCTCCTAAAAATAAATAATGAATATTTTTTGAATACTATAATTGCTTTTGGACTTTTAAAATAACTGAAATGAATGTCACCAATGATAACTTATAAATATTTTAACAAAATTCATTACTAAAAGAATAAAATCACTACATTTGCCACAAAGTAGTATTTGACTTCTGCACATTTTCCTCTAATGCTGTCATTCTGTTTCTCAGTAACGAGTATAAAGAAAGAATATTTCATGACCAAAAATAATAAATAATTAAAATAAAATAAATATGAAGGGTTGTCTGTATCCACACTGAAAGCCTTATTTATGGAAACTCAATTCATATTGAATGCACTAAATTTGGGGGGAAGATTTCAGCATGGTGCTTTTTTTGTTTGTTTGTTTCGTTTTGTTTTCAGCAGGTCATGGACCAAACATTTTTAAAAGGAATAAAAACTCTGTGGTGTGTGGTTCTAGGCTGAATTCAGTAATTTACAAATAACTTATATTCAGAATGTAAAACATGCTGAAATGATTTGCCACATTGAGATGAAGGCACATCAAGAGAATAAAAAAAATGAGATGAAAACTTTCAGAAAGAAAAGAAGGCCATGTGTCTATTTTATATAAAAAACATTCTCACAGAGACAATTGGAAGATTTTTCTAACACATAGGATATGTAGTTTAATAAATGTGGGGCTAAAAAGAAAAATACGCATTTCATTCGTGGAAAATTCTAGGGTAAAAATTATAATCCGATTTGGTTTCAATTCATGTGCAAATCCAGGCAATTTACCTATTACTCCTTAGGACATATACCCACACATCTTATGATTTGTTTCAATTATTATATTAATAAAATATCTTACAAAGTCATCAATAAATGGTGAAATATGTATTGATATATTGGGGGAGGCCATCCCAATACATTTCTCTTTTGAAAATTACTATTGTCTCTCCTTGTCTGTTGTGTGCTGTCTCTGTGTCTTAGCCGAATCAAAGCAATGTGGACAAAAATGTTTACTGGACAAGCAGGAATTACGCAGATAGAAATAAGTAAGATAAAAGGGAATAAATGTGCCAATAATTTTTTTAATGTGCCAATAGCCCACCAAAGGAATCCATCAGAAATTATTTGCTACTGACAAATGCATGAGAAATGGTGTCACCTGCATGACAATCCTAACCTTTCCTTCCACAAGAAAGGGTCAGGGTGGCCATGAAGTTCATGTGCAGTTTTAAATTGCACACTGTTTTAAATTTCACAGGGACATTATGGCCTCCTTGTATCTGAAACAAGGCCACTATGGAAGAGTAAGAATTTTATTTGGACTCTAAAACCCTGTATTAAAATCTCTCGTCTTTAGCCCCCAGTGACAGTGTGAGCATGGAGAAATTCCTTCTCCTCCCACACCAAAGAATAACTAAGATTGACCAAAATTTCACACATAACTTGTTCAACTACCTTGAACATGCAAGGGTTGCAGAGTACTTTTTAAGTACCTTTTAAGAGATGTATTAAAATGAATTTTAGTAAATTTAAATTTTTATTATATGTGAAGAATGCATACATTTAAAATGTGACTTATAGCTTTTATTCATATAACAAAATGAAAAGAGATTTATAAAATCAATGCTTTATTAATGGGACCCATGCAAGAAAGTAAGTTTTGCGACACTGTGTGCCTGTCTTAGCCCTATATAGGAACCCACAGGGTGACAGATTGATCCCTGTATCCTATTGTTTAATTCCTTGTTGCCACTCCCTGAAGCTCTGTTGCATGGCAACCCTACCATGCATGGCAACAACCCCCAAAAAGGCCATGACAAACCCTATATGAGGGCAGTCCAGAAAGAAGCCAGCCATTGTTAATACTGTCTTTCATATGCCATGGCTGGATACTTTCTGGACATATTGCACACACACCCCAAATACTCTTTTGTAGAAATCAAGTCCAGCGAGACTCAATATTCTCTTGTAAAAGAAATTTAGAAATCTATTCCTGCCACTGATATTTTGCCCACGGGCATGTTAGCAAAATAATAGTACATTTACCTAAATTCCCCTGATACTCTTATCAGTATAATTTTCTAGTACACCTTGATGTTTCTGATATTGACTATAGAACAAGAATGTGGCTTAGGTAGTGAGATATATTTTGGTCCAAATCATGTTCCATTCCACTAAGCATGTACTGAATCCATTATAGCAAATTCAGGCATAATAGAGAAAAAGTACAAGGAGTAGCCGCCTCATCCAAGCTGCACTTCAAACAGGTATTTCTGTTTGTGAATATTTACAGATATTAGAGATGGTTGGGTTTATGTTTAGCTGATTTGATGTAAGAGATATAAGCCAAAAATACAAAAGCAGTACACAGTGAAATTTTAACTGAAGCCTGATAGATCTATAAAAGTAAAATAAAAGTCAGTTCCTCAACTCTCATAGCTAAAATCACAAAATGTCAGACGACCATGAGAACAGCGTTACAAATACTAAGCTAAGGAAGAGGCAAAGTTTGTAAAGCAGCTACTACGTATTTATATACATATATATCCTACATAACAACTTGTAAAAAACTGCAATATCCTTTTATTCACGAAAAACTGAGACCCAGTTAGATATATAACATCACCCAGTTCACATAGTTACTGGAAGAGTGTGGATTTAAAGCTAGATTTCTCTGAGTCTATGCTACATGCTCTTTCTACATGACACTAGTGCAACCTCATTGTGACATGCCGTGATTCTGGAAAAGTTAGCCCCTAGAAACTGTATGAGACAGCATCTTTTTCTAGTTGAATTACTTAAAGATGCAATGCTCAGCATGCAAAATTATAAAAAGAAACTAAGGTTAGTTATAAATAAAATTACCTAATTCATAAAATACATACAAAATTTGTAATCCACCATCAGAAAACAAAACAATCTGAAGTTTTCTCATCAAACTGTTCAGCGTAGCCTTCATGGCATTTTCTTAGTTACTGTATGTAGGCATTTGTATTCTGCATTTAGTAAGTTTCGCCTATACCCATTCTTCAGATTGTATATGAAAGCAGCACATTGTACCCCTTGATTGCACTAATGTACACAGCTATGATTTAACAATAAAAATAAATTAATTAAAAAAAAAGAAAACAAAACAAAATTTGAAACCACAGTAAAATATAACTATGGCTGTTGAAAGTTAATTTTCTCACTGTCTAATAATTTTCCAAAGTTTTAAATATAATTGTTTAACTTTACTGTCCCTCTTCTGATTGTTATCCTTCATTAAGAAAATAATACAACTTTCAGCTGTATTGACCAATATATATAGGAAATTCTTCCTGTTTTCCCTGTTACATTTTCTGAGAAATGTGTGATTCAATTTGCAATATTTTTAGTAAAAATAAAAGCTTCTTTCTTATTTAAATATTAAGATATATATTTTCAAATTTAATATAGGTCCCATAATATTTTATAAGAGATATAAAACTTTCCATCTTACCTGTGCAAATAAGCTGCTTATTGCATAACGTACATAATAAATATTATGCATTTGGATTTGGCTTTGGATTCTTATACTAGCTTCTGAAGCTCTCAATTCCACAGGGATGTGCCACAGAGAAAACTCACTAAATCTCTTCTGGGACAGAAATATACCAAGTTCTTTTTTGTAGTCAACAAGTGCATTTTCTGGAGTAATGAACTGCATGATGAAATGATTTCATGAAGGAAATTTGACCTTTGATTAAAAAAAGAAAAACCAACTATCCCTCAGTGCAAAAAATACCTGAAGGCAGACATAGTCCAAGCTCTGATGCTAAGTAACTATGTGTTATTTAGATGATAAATTCTCTGAAATAAAAGTTCTTCTTTCTGGGAATATAACTTGTGAATCCTTTGAAAATCCATAAACATGTACATAATAATATGAAAGAATAACTTATAAGTTACAATCTTCATAAAGTTTGCTATGTGACTTGAAAGTGCTATACTCCAAGTGGCATAAGTAAGAAATAGATGCAAGTTTATTCAGTGTTCAATAGAGTTGATAAGAAATAAGCACATGAAGAGGAAGGAGAAGTGGAGCTGTATGCAGACAGTAGTATCTTAAGTAGTTAAACATTAGAATATTAATGCTCTGGCAAGAATAAACTTCACACTCTTGAAGTCATACAGGGACTTATGTTTGGGATTCCATGCCTGCATAGACCACTAGTACCTGGTTCAGTACATACAAAAGTCTTGGAAAAATTATGGAAAATATATAGAGAATATAAATTAGTAGACATAAAATATTGGATATGGAATCTCAGTGTAAAAATAGAAAGAAAGAAAAAGAATCTGGGCTGAGCTCTCATAGCACAATAGTTATGGGCACCAGCCAGCTACACCGAGGCTGGCGGGTTCGAACCCAGCCCGGGCCAGCTAAGCAGTAATGACAACTGCAACAGAAAAATAACCGGGCATTGTGGTGGGCGCCTGTAGTCCCAGCTACTTGGGAGGCTTAGGCAGGAGAATCTCCTAAGCCCAAGAGTTTGAGGTTGCTGTGAGCTGTGATGCCAGAGCACTCTGCTGAGGGCTGAGGGTGACATAGTGAGACTCTGTCTCAAAAAGGAAGGAAGGAAGGAAGGAAGGAAGGGAGGGAGGGAGGGAGGGAAGGAGGGAAGGAAAGAAGGAAGGAAGGAAGGAAGGGGAAAGAAAAAAGAAAGAAAAAGAAGCTAATACTGGTAGGCAGTTTAATTGTGAACTACCAATCCACTAATTAATTAAAATACTAAAACGATCTACAGATTAAATATAATTCCAATTAAAATTAAACAAGTTTTTTTTTCCAGAAATTGTTTCTATAGCTTATATTAGTAAGCAAAGAAACTTCACAAAACAATTTGGAAAAAGAGGGATTATTTTTACATAAGGGAATTTGAGATATTCACATAATCTGATTTCAAAATTTACCACTAAGTTAAAATAGTATTGGTAAAGACCTCAATGAAATGGAGTAAAGTTGTTCAGAAACAGATTCACACTATTACTCAATATAAACTAATAACAGAAGCTGAACACAAGTCACATTGCACACCATTTGTAACTGCAGATGCTAAACCTGGCTATTACAAATTTCATAGTTTTTCCTTTCCTAAAATATATATACATTTTTTATGCCTCATGTATACACGAATACACAAATTATTGTAAACATCACTTCATGACACCAGATTCAAAATGAGAAAGTATTCACTAGATCTGTTATTTTTAACTTGCTTGCATTTCTGGATTATCTGGAGAAAGGTGCAAGTAAAAAGCTATTGGCCTCCCTAGACTACCCAAGTAAATTTCTTCATTTAGATTTTACATATACACGTATATTTCCTCACAATTAGATTCTGTTACTAGAGAATTATTTTCCTTTGAGGTGGCATGTTCCCTTGCTTTTTTAATGGTTGATGTGTGTGTGTGTATATGTGTGTGTATGTGTGCTCATTTATACGCTTATGGTGAAAAAGTCGCCTCTTCCAATTGTATGGAGTAAGTTTTGTAGAGAAAACCTTACTTATATGAATGGATTGTGGCGGGTGAGGTCTTATCTCTCTGGTGGGTGAGTTGCTTCCGTTCTATGTGGACACACTAACTGTGGTGTCTGTGTAGTTTCTCACCCACGTTCCACAATAGTCATGTTTGCAGGTTTCTCAGTGGCCTCAGATGACGGAGATTGTGGTGACAATGGTAAAACTTGTCCAGAGGTGGGCTCACTGGCAGATTCTCCGGTCAGGGGCACACCCTACACATGGCAGGTTGGCCAGCTGGGAGTTTGTCACACTGATGTGGGAGCCACAGGCCTGTTATTCTGGCCAGTAATGTGACCCCATATTTGTTCTGTCATCATGATGGTAATCATACCAAAAGTCGCTTGCTGGGCTGTTGTTCAGCCCAGGATCTGGGCACACAGCTTCTTGGCCAGCCTTGGTACATGTCTGCTGAGGACAACTGATGGGGACGTTTCTCAGGTTTGGGAAACAGCTACAAAGCTGTTAAGGTGCCCTGGGGGTGTTTTCCATGGGGGCAGCTCATAGGAATATATCAGGATATAGTCACACAGCTCACCGTCTGGCCTGGTGTATGGCTGTCGAGGTTGGTTCACAGCTACTCCTGAGGTCCAGCATGCGGGAACAAGTCTGCTCAGCTGGTTAAGAGGTGTGTCTGCTAAGATGGCTCACCGGGACCTTTCTCAGGTGTGGGACACGGGCACAGGGCTGCTCAGCTCATCTGGAGAGGTATCTGCAGGGGATGGCTATAAATCTCTTTCATAGGGCCTTGGATGGACACAGGGCTGCTCAGCTGGTGTAGGGCCCTGCTGCTGGAGGCAGCCCGCAGAGCTATGACTTAGGCTTGGGATGTGGGCACATAGCTGCTCAGCTGGCTCAGAGACATGCCTGTACATCTGCAGTCTATTGACTTGTGACAATGGTGCCAAAATTATTCACTGGATTAAAAAAAAAAAAAAAATTCCTTCAATGCATGATATGGTGACAACTGAATATTCACATATAAAAGAATGAAGTTGGGCCCCTTCCCTGTACCCTGTACAAAAAATAACTCAAAATGGACCAAACATCTAACTATAAGAGACAAAATCATACACTCTTAGGAGACAACACTCTTGTAAATCTTCAGGACACTGGATTTGACAACAGCTTTCAGGAGTCCAATTCCTAGTGGAAAACCTCTGTGTGGTTTTTTAGGCCTATCTCTTTATGAGGTTAGCTGTCGACCTCGGCTGGTTGTAGGCTTTTCAGGCATCAGGGGACAAAGCTGTTTTATCCAAACCAGACTTGATGCAAAAAGCACTGAAATCTGTAAGTGCAGGGCTGTGGAGGAATCCAGCCTCCCTGCCCAGTGAGGTCCTTTTGTACATAGCCATGGATTGTATAGAAAAGATTTGGCAATAGCAGAGCGCATACATAATGGTGGCCCCAAAGACTATGAAGCATCTGAAAATTTTGATCAACTAGTGGCATTGAAGTTCTCATAATGTTGTAGAACAACGTCTTACTCACATGCTTGTGGGTGATGCTGGTGCCAACAACACTACTTTGCTGCCAAGCAAATAGCAGTAGAGCACATACAGTAAAGCACAGTACACAATCCTTGATAGCGATAATGAGTGGCTGTGTTGCTAGTTTCTGTATTTCCCCAACCATACGCTTTAATTATTTTAAATCACACTTCTTCTAATTAAAAAAAAAGTTGGGGGCGGGACATATTTATAAGAGGGACTTTACCTAACGAATGAAATCAATGTAACCTAGTTCTTTTTACCCGCAATGAATTCCCAACAATTAAAAAAAAAAAAAAAAAAAGTTAACTGTACAACATGGGACAGGTCCTTCAGGAGTTCTGCCAGATGGTGGCGCTGTGATCACAGGGAATGACAGCTCCATGCAGCTCCTTGTGAGTTATTGCCTCTACAGACCTTTCCAGTGGGACAGGATATGGAGGAGGAAATTAGCGATATTGTTGATCCTGACCATGTGTAGGCATGGGGTGATGGTGTGTTTGTGTCTCAGTTTTTAACCAAAAAGTCTAAAAAGTTTAAAAAGTAAGAAAACAAACAAACAAACAAAAAAAAGAAATAGGAAAAGGCTTATAGAATCCTGATGTAAAAAAGAAAATATTGTGTACTGCTGTACAATGTGTTTGTTTTTTAAACCAAGTGATACTACAAAACAGTTATGATTTCTTTTTAATTTAAAGTTTTGAAATAAGAGAGTTACAGTAAGTTAAGGTTAATTCATTATTATTGACAGTGAAACATTCCTTTATGGAACCACAAAAGAATTTGATAGCCAAGGCAATCTTGAACAAAATGAATAAATCTGGTAGCATCATGCTACAAAATTTCAAATGATATTACAAATACTGGTAATTAAAAAAGCATAGTACTAACAAATATAGGTCCATCGATGGAACAGAATAGAGATCCCTGAGTTGAACACAAAATGGAAAAGGAATAATCTTTTAATGAAGTATGTTAGAAAAGCTGGATACTTACATGCAGAAGAACGAAATTGGACCACATGTCACACCACATACAAAAACCAGCTCAAAATGTATTAACAAGGTAACTGAAAGACCTGAAACCATAAATCTCTTAGTAGAAAATATATCAATAAATTCCCATGATATTGATTTAGGTAATGTCTTATTGGACAGCCCCCCAAAAACTCAGGTAATGAAAGCAAAAATAGGTAAATGGTATTGGATCAAAATAAATAGCTTCTGCAAACAAAAAGCAGCTCTTGATAGAGTCCAGAGATAATCTACAGACTTGAAGAATGCATGCAATCCATATATTGGAGAATGGGCTAATATGTGTATCCAAACTACGTAAGGAACTCTAACAACTCAACAGCAAAATAACAGATTACACGAGATAAAAAAAAAAAAAAAATGAACAAAGACCTGAAATAGACTTCTTTTTAATATACCACGTAAAATTTATTTGTGGGCCTATAAAAAATGTTCAACAATATTAATTATTTGGAATAGGCAAATTTAAACCACATGAGATATCATCTTACACCTGTCAGAATGGCTATTTGCAAAAATGAGAAGACTTAACAGGAGTTGGGAAGCACATGGAGAAAAGGAAACCGTGTCACAGTATTGATGGAAATGTGAATCAGTACAGACATTATGGAAAACTGTATGGGGACTCCTTAAAAATCTAGAGACAGAATTACCTTATCACCCAGAAATTCCCCCTGAGTATATAGCCAAAAGATTTGAAAATGCTATGTCAAAAATATATCTGCACTCCTTCGTCTATTTCAGCACTATTCAAAATAGCCAAGTTATGAAATCAACCTACATGTTCATCAGCAGACGAACAGATAGAGAAAATAAGTTTATGTGTACAACAGGGTTGTACTGAATCTTATGAAAGAACAAAATTCTATCATTGTCAACAACTCGATGAATCTGGATAACATCATGCTGAGTAAATAAGCTATGCACATATAGATGTTGCAGGCTCTCACTTTTGAGTGGAATCCAAATGACAGAAGCAGAGAGTAGAATGGCTGTTACTAGAGCCCGGAGGAGGAAGGTCTGAGAGATACTGGTTAGTGGGAACAAAGTTTCAGTTAGAGAGAAGTTTTATTGAAAGCTAGTGCACACTCTATAGTTGATAACACTGTGTTGTATATTCCAAAATTGCTGAGAATGCATTCCAAAAGTTCTTGCCACACAAAATAAGGTGGTGCTGGATTTGTTAATTGTCTTGATGTAATCATTCAACATTGTCTACATATATCGTAATATCACTTTGTACCAAATAAGTACATGCAATTCAATTAGTCATTACAATAAAATATTTTTAAACGATGTAAACAAATTGGAAAGACATTTCTCACTGAAGACATGCAATTGGCCAAGAAGCACATGAAAAGATATTTAAAATCCTTTTTCATTCCAGAAATACAAAGTCACATGGAGATACCCCTTCGCATCCACTAGGCTATCAATAATAAAAGAAAAATTGTAGATTCCGGCAAGGACGTAGGAAAACTGGAACGTTTGTATGATATCTTTAACATGTAAATTGTAAAATGATATATAAACTATGAAAATAATTTGGCAGTTGACTCAGTAAGTTGCATACAGGGTTACCATCACAACTCAGCAATTCTCCTCCCTGGTTATAGTGGAAGCAATACATGTTCATACAAAAACTTGTGAAGGAAAGTTAATGGTCACATTATTCATAATAATCAAAAGATAACAAAAATCCTCTGTCCATCTACTGATCAATGGATTAAAAAATTATGGTATATCCATGCAATAGAATATTAACAATCCATAAAAGGAATGAAGTATTGATATGTGCTACAGTTCATATAAGGTGCAGAAGCCAGACACAAAAGGCCATGTATGGCAAAATTTAATTTATATAAAACATACAGAATAGGCAAGTCCACAGAGACGAAAAGCAGATTAGTTGTTTGGGGGAACAAAAGAAAGGGGAGAGGTACTCAATGTTTCACGTGCATGAGAGCATCCTTAGGGTAATGAGAATGTTTTGGAAACAGACAGTGGTAATGGTTGTACAACATTTTGAGTGGGACTAAATTTTGTCTGCTTTGTCTATATTAAATTTCAATTTTAAAAAATTATCAATTTTAATCATCATAATTGTCTATTATGATTATGTATTACCATCCACTACTACTTTAGGTAATGTAAATTTTTTTTTTGTTTGTTTGAGAATAGAAAATCTATTTTTCTTCATAAATAAAATGGAAATGGCCACTGTGAGATTACAACAACATCAACATTCTTTGGGTTTGACTTATCATGGAAATAAAACACATATTTGTATAAGAACTTTATAAAAGTGGTAAGGAAGCTATAATTATCTCACAATCATGATGGCTTAAAAAACAATTGCTCTCTGATATCCTTTCCTGCCCACCATTGACACATTCTCAGCCTATTCTTGGCCTGTTCAGGACTTTGAACTAATTTTCTAAAGAATTTATACATATTTTGGTGCATATAAAAACAAGAGTAAGGCAAGTTTGACTGCATAAATGAGAAGTTGCAAGGCAGTGTTCTTTTCTCCATCCATGATGGTAAATATTAAATTCTCTATGAAAATAAAAAATAAAATAAAATAAAATTAAATTAAATTAAAAAAAAAGAAAAAATATAAACTACTTCTTTAACCTTTTTCATGTTTCTGTGTAAAGCACTGAAGTCTTTTCACTTGGTTTTATTCACATTTACACTATTTGATGTGATTACTGAAGATGATCCAATTCTGGCCTTTAAACTTTTTTTTTTTCCCCCCAATAACATTATATTACCCATATTTTTGTCAGAATCTCAACACATTTTAATCTCAATATTAAAAAAGTACAACAGGCAGATCTTAGCATTGGCCGTTCTCTATAAAATGAGGCCGGGTGAAGAGGTAGACGCATTGACTCATTCCTCTGCCCGGCCACCGCTCCTTCCAAACATGGCTTTTAACACTAGCGTAAAATTATGGCTTTAAGACAGCTGACAATGTCTTGTGAAATGAGTGATCAAGAAAATACACATTTATATACAATTACTAATACATAAAAGTATCTTTGGAATTGGAAAAAGAGAGTTTTTAAAAGAGCCACTGAACAGATGGGTGGTAACGACACCTCATCTTTTTTTTTTTTTTTTTTTTTTTTAATCTTTTCTTGTCGGTTCTTTATTCGGACACTGGTGCTAAAATTTTTTTAAAAGTTTTTTTCATCAAATGTATCAGAATTGCCTAAATGACAAAAATATACTTTAAAATTCCACCTCTACTTTCAGCAGGCGGAAGAATGCAGAGAGGACTGGGAAAATTGTGAGGCAAGAGACGTTGTCTTATATTCCAGCCTCCAATCATGTGTCCACCTGTCAAGAAGGGCAGACTGTCCCCAGCCTCACACCTAGGGCCTCTCCTGTGTATCTTTGCCAATTGTTGAAGGGTTAACGAGATTCAGGCTGAACCATATGAAATTACTATTTTTGTGGGTCAAAACAGTAGAATGTCGGCAATTTCATATGATGCAAAATCTATTTTGAACAACGCCCTTGGCCAGCATTCTATTTCAAATGAGGAATAAAGTTTGTTGTTCATTGTTACAGGAATTTATGTTCACTGAAATGTTGTAGAAGGGTGTAGTCTTTTATTATTATTATTATTAATAAATCATAGTTGTGTACATTAATGCGATCATGGGGCACCATACCCTGGTTTTATAGACCGTTTGACACATTTTCATCACACTGGTTGACATAACCTTTCTGGCATTTTCTTAGTTATTGTGTTATGACATTTACATTCTACATTTACTAAGTTTCACGTATACCCTTGTAAGATGCACCTCAGGTGTAATCCCACCAATTACCCTCCCTCCCCTCCCTTTCCCCCTTCCCCCTATTCTTGGGTTATAACTGGGTTATAGCTTTCATGTGAAAGCCATAAATTAGTTTCATAGTAGGGCTGAGTACATTGGATACTTTTTCTTCCATTCTTGAGATACTTTAC